>CAJINV010000002.1:3801182-3827925 GCA_905178155.1 Amoebophrya sp. A120 | reverse complement strand
CGCGCGCGCCGGCTTCGTGGGCCGGCGCGCGCTCTGCGCGCGCGCGCGCACGCATTTGGTTACCAGATAATGTCCTTAAAAAAAAGAAAAAGCGCACTGGAAATAGTCTTTCATGAACTACGGACGGTGGAGTGCATTCTTTGGTCACGCCCGAGCATACAGCAGTCAGCAAAGCATCAACATCGTGAAAAGTTGCTCTCCCGCAGCTTACGAAATAAACACCAACATCGGGAGTGCTTGCGTCACATGTAAAACTAAGTAACATAGTTCCGAATAAAGTGGGATTTCCGTTCACGCGACTGCTGCAGAAATAAGTACTTAGTTCCACGCTCCTGGCTGAAGCCCTCCAATCTCTGCAGAGCGTTAGCGCACCACAGATTTTTACCTTCTATCGTGGTTACCGCAGTGACGTACGCAGGTACCATGGGCACCCGCAATGCAGCAACAGGCTGTTCCAGTAACAACAGCAGAAGCCTGGGCTGTTCCCGTCAAAAACGCTCCCGCCACGAGACCACCGCATCCGACGTGTGCGATGGTGTCACAGCGCCAAGTGGGAATTTTCCAAAACGGAGGATCATGTTGTGGGTCATGTTGTCTATTCTGTTGCATAGCACGATTGGTGAAGGACCACAAGTCAGCACGTGCAACTAAGTTTAAGTGAGTCATACTTTCTTGCGCAACTCTCCAAACCCAGATTTTCCCTGTCGCCTGCGAGACTTGCAAATGAGCGCCCCACGTGTCGCTTGCTCTCTGAACAATAATTCGCAGAGCAAGCGACACGTGGGGCGCTGCTAGCTTTCTGGGGCACCAAACCCGGTAGAACTAATTTCTGATCCGAGTGAGCTCATCAGCTCAACGAATCTGAGCATTGCAACGACACGCTTCAAAGCCTTCACGGTGCTTCGCATCAGATCTATTCCGACACATGCCAAGAAATCTGTTTCCACGAGGTTCCACGACTCAGAAAATTCCCAACTGGCCTATCCGTAAGCGCCAACCGCTATTTTGGGCGACTGCAAGCACGCACAGCACCGAGACCTGCAGCCTTGCAAACATTGACGGCACCGAGACGGGCCTGCCTCCATCGACATCTGAGGGGGCGCCGAAGCAGGAGCCGGAGCATGAAAAGAACCAGGAGCCGGAACATGAAAGGAACCGTCTTCACGAATCACGGGCATGCTCGGAGGAAGACTTTTCCGGCGAGCGCTAGAGGCAGCGGCACTGGGCCCATCAGCCAGAGAACCGGACGCCTCAGCAGGAGGAGGAGTGTGATTCGTTACTGCCACGGCGGCCGGTGGCGTTGTTCCGCCGGAAGACGACGACGCTCCGGTGGGCGGGTGCAGGTCACCATTTTCGTCTACGACGAGGAGCGGAGATGAACTAGGTCCCATCTGCAAACGAAGCCCCAAAACATTCTGCACTTCCTGTTGCAGAGACAGAGCCTGCAGCACGAGAACCAGGCTGGAAGCGCGAACCATTTTTTTGCAAAGAAAAGCTGAGTTAGAATACGTAGTTGCAATCAAATCTGGACTGCGCTGTGGGGGTCTTCAGTAAAAGTGAGCTGAAGGCTGTTCTACGCAAACAACTTGGAGGTGGAAGGAAGGAGTTTTCAACAGGAAGTTAAAGCTACTTGATTAAGTACTGACTTCGAAGTAGTTGTTGGTGGCGATGATTATATCACGCGTTTTTTTTCTATACTGCGACTTCTGTTTGCGATGTTTTAATACTGAGATGCTAAGCTGTTGCTTTTTTGAAGATGAGAAAAGGTTTTCCTTTGCCGACGTATTACCGGACTACGAGGAGAAGATTTGGGGGGTTTTCTGGTAATGGTAGATGGAACGGAAAAATTTTCAAGAGGTGGATCTTTCGACTTCTGTCAACATAATTTTTTCCGTGAAGATGATCTTCTGCATCATATTTTGAAACTACGGACAGCACTACTTAATACAAAAGCCGACATCTTCTTCGGGGGATGACAAACCGACCTGGATCTTCTGGCGTCCTCTCATTGCATAAGCTCCACGGGAGACAATTAAATTCCACAACACTTCTATCAAGATCATGTATCGCGACTACCAACGACCGACCTTGAAGCGTGTTCTTCGATTTTTCCAGAATACGACCTCACTCCATACCAAGGCGCGTGCTTCCTCGTATGATCGATTTACAACGGATAGACTTTGCTCGGATCCAGGAGTGCATTACAAGTGACGAGCAAGAGTGTGCAGAACTACCGTCCGCATTCGCTTTGCAACAACGACGAACGTCTCAAGAAGTGAACACGGATCCTGGAGGGATTGCCCGGGCCTCCCTGACTGGGGCGGGCGGCCCACTTAATGCGCTCTGGAGGCGGGCTCTGTTCCAACATGTTTCTGGTGGCAGCATCTTTCAATGTGTCTTCGCTACTAGTAGCGTCGTGTTGATTTTTGATTTTCCAACGGTCTTTCGATGGCTGTGGCGGGCTACAACCCTGATTCCACTTTCATCGTGCATCCTGCACTCTAGCGGATGCCGCTGCCTGTGCTTGCAGGAGCAGTGTACTTTTTTTCACAAAACCGAACTAGTATAATCCTACTAGCAGCTCTACTGGTCCCCGACATGGGGCTAGAGCTCGTCGTCGGAGGTGGTGCTATCGTGATCTTCTGCCGCGTATAAATACAACACACGTATTAAATACAAAGCAAAAGCGCCGCACTTGATGGATGTTGTACTCTGTTCGGAGCTGTCGCTTTAGAATGTCCTTAGGAAAGAATAAAGCGCAGCTAATACATAACTCAAAATTTTAATTTTCAAAAACTACGGACGGCGGAGTGCATTCTTTGGTCACGCCCGAGCATACAGCAGTCAGCAAAGCTATCATAAGGAAAAACCCGCCCTCCCCATATCGACGCGAAGCCTCTGACGCTGGATTTCCGTACACAAATGCGCGCTGTATTGCAGTAAGGCATCGCAGCCAGATCCTCAGCCTAGGTAGGGGAGTTTGGGTCTAGTTGTTTAGCACTAGAAACGGTTGTCGCCTAGGCCCAAGAGCATGCCAAATCGCATCCATATTGGCGCGGAAACCTCTGCGCTTGTCTTCTTGCAAGACAGACGTGATTTGTGGTCTCAAATCAGCAACGCAAATTTTCGGAAGCATACCTTTTCAATAATGGGGAAGGGGGATTTTTCCTCTCAATAAAAGCATCAGTTTCCTCAGTTTCCGGTGATAAATACTTAAAGTGCCCCTGTAGGCCGCGCGGAAATATCACGCCCGAAGACGGGGCCTTTTTTTTCCGTGAGATGTATTCTAGTTTTGAATACTTGTTTTTTTATGAAATGCTTGTTTGTTTGTTTGTAGACATGCGGCAAGGTGGAAACGCGATTACTCACCTTTTTTCTTTAGCGCTATTTCAATAAAAATCCCTCTACGCAAAGAAGCTACTTGAAAAAATGCTTAGTCACTGCTACCGGTAGTGTACAACTTGCTTTAAAAATAAATACGGCCTGCTGGAAAGAACCCATGAAATACTTGTTTTATTATATTAAATACTTGTTTGTTTCGAAGTAAAAGTAAAACTTACATCGAGCTCGAGAACTTCCTTTCCTTCATTCTGGTGTCCGTATCATATTCATATGAGCTGCAAAAGTGCGCAATCACCGTCGAAGAAGTAGAAGTGTATCTATTGTTCTAGGCATTTAAGACGGGCCATGCCGGTAAGAAAGCTGGCTGCTCCGACAACACCAACAGGAATCTGGGCTGGTCCCGTAATACAACCTCCAACAGCCGCGCCCGCACAAGAGAGTCCGCCAAAAGTGACGGCATGACAGCGCCAAGTGGGAATTTTCCAAAACAAAGGACCAAGTTTTTATCGGCCATGACGATCATTCTCTTGCATAGCACAATTGGTAAAGGACCACAAGTAAGCATGTGTAAGAACTCAGTGTCTCGTACTTATTTCTTGCGCAATTTATTCCCAAACCCTGAGTTTGTTCCCTGTTGCATGCGAGACTTTCAAATAATGAGTGCCCCACGTGCTGTCGCTTGCTCTGTGAATTCTTGATTCACAGCGCAAGCGACGCGTGGCATGCTGCTAGCTTTCTGCGGCACCAAACGACCCGATAAGACTTCGCATTGCAAAACACGACTGATTCCGATCCGTGTGAGCTCATCAGCACGACGGATAATTTGGAGATTTTTGCAATGACGCGCTTGAATAAAGCCTTCACGGAGCTGCTTCGCATCAGATTTATATCGACACATGCCAAATCTGTTTCCAAGATTCAGAAAATTCCCAAGTGGCCTATCCGTAAGCGGCAATTGCGGTAGACCCCGATCCTAAGCACGCACCGCACCGAGAATGGCGGCACGCAGAGCACCGAGAACTGCAGCGCCTCGAACAGCGTTGCCCCATCGAAATCTGCTCCGGAGCCTGAGCCGCAGTTGTCTGAGCCAGAATCTCCGCCCGAGTCTGAGCCCGAGAAGCATTTGTTGCTGCATTTGTTGCTGCCACGTTCAAATCGTTATGCAGAGAGGCGAAAGATGAATCTGGGTCGGGACAACTTCCTTCGACGTCTTCCAATTCTTCCCAATTTGGGTCTGCCGTTACGAACCTCCCTGTCACCGCTATGTCAACCTCTCTCACTTCAGGTTTCGCTCCAGGCGGGGGCAAACACACGCGGCGGGGCTCATGGGGAATGGCGCGGGCCGGAGTACGAGCAGCACCCTTCAAGCAGGATTGCGGACCTACTAGAACCGCAGACGGACCGGCGGGGGCAGCATTGTGAGTGGCTACTGCCCCGGCGGCCGGAGGGGTTCCGGAACGCGACGGTCGGGCATGATCGTCGCGTGTGTTCAGGAGCGGCAGGCGGCGACCGTAGGTCGGGGAAGCCGAGCGAGCACGTGCACGTGCCTGCAAACGCAGTCCGAACACATTCTGCACTTCTTGTTGCAGAGACAAAGCCATGGATTGCAAAAATGTCTGGGTCTGGAAGGTTGGAACTTGTGATGCTAACTTTGGACTCTAAAAAATTTTGTCTTGCATGACCAGCAAGAGGAGTCCGGTTTGTGCTACGCGTGGTGGAGGGCATTTGTCATGCGGAATAGGCATCAGGGAGGCCTCTGAAAATCTGTGATGCTAGGGCTTCCATGACAGACATTCTGTGTCATGCAAAAACAGCATAACAAATTTCGGATTCTTCCAGACGCAGACATTTTTGCATTTCATAAAAGCCTGCAGCACGAGAACCAGGCTGGAAGCGCGAACCATTTTTTTGCAAAGAATAAAAGCGGAGAGCAGCAAGTAGTGTACTGCTGAGTTAGAATACGTAGTTACAGAAATCGAATCTGCACTGGTGCGCTGTGGAGGTCTTACTTCAGTAAAAGTGAGCTGAAGGCTGTTCTACGCAAACGACTTGGAGGTGGAAGGAAGTTACGGTGTTGACTAGAATTTCTCCCGCCCCTCCTCTACTTGCGTACAGGGGGAGGAGGAAACCTCTACAGCGAGCTTCTCTCTACTATCAAGAAAAAAAACGGATCATCCCGAAGGAGCGGCCTGTGCACGGATGTTGCCAAGCGGACCACAACAAAGAACGCGTGGGGGTGGTGCCACTTGTTATATTTGATGAGCGCCCCGGCCAAAATCTCGGCCCTTTCGATTCCTGCTGTAGCAGCATCAATGCCGCCTCGTCGTGGGGCCTAAGTAGAGATGAAGTAACAACAAAATGAACCAGCTCGGATTTCCAAATAATGACCACGACGCATTCGTGCTTTATTGAATTATGCTCCTGGCACCATTGTTCTACGAGGTAGTCGCTGCACTATCTTGCGTCTCCTGAAGTGGCTCCGCGTCTGTTTTTTTCTCTGTTTCCGCACCTCCAGTCTCTTGTCCTTCGGGCACCCTACTGTTCCTGTCCTTCCGCAGCTCCAGCCTCTACAACTGTTCCAGTCTCTTGTCCTCCCGCAGCTCCGTTCTCTTGTCCTTCGCCGCTAGGAGTAGTTCCTACTGTTCCAGGAGCAGCTGCACCATCCGCCTCTGCAGGAGTACCTGTAGCAGCCCCCTCGGGAGTTTCTCCTTGATCCGCAGGTGAATGTTGATCCGGCGCCAGTTCTGTTTGTTTTACTTCTGCTACCGGAGTTGTACTCTTTTGCTTTGCTTTCGCTGCACTAGTACTCCCGAGCGGCGGACGACCTGAGGCGCTTGGTCGTGCACCAGGAGCAGCTCCAACCGTTGGGCCCGCAGCCGCTACTTCGGCTGAGGCATCTTCGCCGGAGAACAAAGCGAGGGCGACGCCCGTAACAATGATGAAAACCACGAAGCCGATAGCGAGGTAGAGCAGGGTCACCATGGAAATTCCCTTCGCTGCGTTTGTCTCGTCTCCCGCAGAAGTGGCATTGTTTGCGCCAGCTTTCTCATCTTCACCAGCATCGACCGCACCAGCACTACTACTCGACGTTGCGCCACCTTGGGTTTCAGTACTGGCTCCCACCGCGGCCGCGTCTTGAGAAGATATGGAACTGTCAGGATCGAAATCAACAAAATCGAAATAATTTGTGATGCATAAAATCGATACCGGTTGGAGCCTCAGTTTCCAAGTGGCGCATGGCAAATTTCGGGAGCACCAAATTCCAGTCTGTCATGCTGTTTGGGCAAAGAACACTGCTCCTGTCATGCTACTCTGGCAGCGCATCGCCCTCCCCTAAACAGGCTCGCAATCGGTCTCATTTGCCTGCTCCCCAACACAGGCATTGCGTGCCCTACATTTTATGCATTGCAAATTTTTCGATTTTGTCGATTTCGATCCTGACACCCCCATAGAAGAAATACCGCTAGTAACGTCCGTTGCCGTGCTCGCACTGAGCGCGGCATCGTAGCTACTCGTGATTTCAGTGCTCAAATTGGACACCAGCGAGTCGAAGGCAGCCGCGCCGCCGTTCATGTTGCCCTCCGTCATAACCGCCGGTGGCGCACCGCCAACGGGCGCGGACGGCCACGCGCTGTTCAATGCCGCCGCCTCGGTTAAGGAAGTTGGATAGACTGTGAAGGAAATATCGAGGACCACACCTGCACCGCTTTTTTTCCGCCTCGCCGCTTTGGATAAAGCTGTTTTCTGTTGCAGGTCAACCATTCGCAGTTTACTATTTCCGAAAGCAGGAGCTGGCACCGATGATGTCGACCTGCGGACAAGGTGTTGTTTTTCTTTACTTGCTATGCATTGCAAATATGTCTGGGTCTGGCAGGACGTAACTTGTGATGCTGCATCTGGATACTACAAGAATCTGTACTGCATGAACAGCAAAAGCGGTCCCGTTTTTGCCACGGCGAGACGGCATTTCTCATACGGTAAATAGGCATCAGGAAGCCTCCACAAATGTGATGCTAGGGCATGCATCACAGACGTCAGGAGTCATGCAAAATGTGCATGACAAACCTTGCATCCTTCCAGACGACGTCCAGGGTGGATATTTGCATTCGATACTTGCATGTAGTTGACGATTGGCGGTTCTTTTCGAAGGCAGTACTTTGCTCTCACTGCTCTCGTTGTGGTCGTCCAGCAGTCGCTGTTCTACTTCTACTTCTTCCAGAAAACTAGTAGCGCGAAGATCTTCACCGGCGGAATGGTTGTGTTTCATCATGCCCCCGTCCAGGAGCGTCGACGCTGCTGCTGCGGCACTTGATGAAAATGTTTTCTTCGTTATCGTCAAACTGTCCTGAAATTCCGTGGTTTCGAAGCTGCTCGCGTCCTGGCCCCCGCCCGCGGCAAACCAGCCCGCCAAGCCCTTTGCAATTGCGGCTTTGAAATGCGCGTCGCTCGTGATAGCGTCCTATGCATTGCAAATATGTCTGGGTCTGGAAATTTGTGACGATAAAATGTGCATGATGAAAACACTTCCTCATGCAGGAAAGCATGACAAGTCTGCGCAACGCTTTATCATACGAACTCCGCATGAGAACTTGCGTTTTTGTATGACGTGCGAGGCTGCCACTTGTGTTGGTCATGCAACACAGATTTCACAGGAATGCAAGACCAGCATTACAAGTTGCAACTTTCCAGACCCATACATATTTGCATTTGATACGTCCAAATCCGAACCATTTTCGTTGCTCGTCTGTATCCCCATCTCGAACGCGCGCACTTGCGGTGCAATGGTGCCGGTCGTGGAAGTGCTAGTCGTGCTGGTAGTGCTCGTCGTGCTCGTAGAGAGCAGCACGCACTCGTGGTACCAAAAGCTCGTCACGTTGGTCAGATCTGCCACCGGATACGCCACCGTGTGCGCACACTATTACAGTGAAAAATGCCCCCACCCCGGAATTTGCAGAAGTTTGTAATGCAAATTTTTCCAAGTGAAAGCTTTTTGTCTTGCATGAAAGGACTGCGAGCCTTTCTAATGCAGAATCTAGGTGCACATCAAGGTGTCTTGTGCATAACAGATCCGACTGCTGTTGGGCTCCTTCGCAACACAAATTTGAGCTTTTCAGCAAGGAAAATTTGTGATGCTGAGATATGCAAGACGGGGAATGTTTCCATTGGAAAGGTTTGCAATACAAATGCTGCCAAGTTCGGGGGCGGTGGGGGCATTTTTCATTGTAATACACACTCTGCTGCATTCGCTGCGTCGTCCTTCTTGCAGCAGGCACCTTCGTATCAAATGCAAATACCTCTCGGTCTGGAAACTTGTGATGCTGGTTGGCGAAGCAAGAGAACGCCAGAAATGACCGCTCAGCATGACAGGTTTTTGAGTTGCTAGGTGTTGCCTATTCTGCATGAGAAAGAGAAACTAGGTTTTTGCATGACACAAAAGTGGCGGCTTTGAGTACCTTGCATGACAGACTTGACAGTCATGCTAGCAGAGCATGACAAACCTGACATTTTTCCAGACCCAGACATATTTGCAATGCATACCTCGTAATGCTCCGAGGTCGGCGACCCGGGGGTGCACTTACTGCACTTCCCGCTCTTTTTATCCAGGAAAAAAACTGTGTAAGTGTAACTTTGTAGGAAGAGCAGCATAACAAGTTTGTTTTGCATTACAGGGAAAACCTGTCACGCGCAGCTACGTACGTGCAAACACGTATGATAGTAGCCTATGACGCACTTCCAGCATGACAAGTGTAACTGTTTTGCATCTTCTGCATCACAGATTTACACTTACACAGTTTTTTTCTTGCATACTTTTCCCCGCACGTGTGCCAGCACTCGCAACTCTTCGTGTCCAGACTGCTCCATCTATGAGAGACCACAACCCTCCCTCATTTGTTGTACTTGTATGGCATGGACAGCAATACAAACACCAGCACTTGTGGAGCCTGTGCATGACAAGTTCATGCGCCGACCATAGTACTGCTTGGGATTGCGGAAAAATTTTGTCATGCGAAAAATACCACAAAGCAAGCACTAGACTTCGGGTTTTGCATGACAAATGAGAGGGAGGGTGGGGTTGCGCAATCGTCTCATACCAACCGTTATTTGGCGAAAAGCAGGTGTCGTCCGGGCGGATCAGATATCAAAAGGAAAAAACCCCCCTCCCCATATCGAAAACGAAATTTGTGATGCTGTATTTGAGTACACAAGTCGACTTGTAATGCTAGAAGGCCAAGAGCCGCAGGTGGCCTCGTTTGTAGGCAATTTGTCAAGCTGTTTCCCACTTCCAGTTGCTCTCTGTCATGCCGAAGGCGCAAGGCTTTCCCACGCCAGCCAGTACTACACTCCGCATGCCTTTCCTTCTAGCATGACAAAGCTGATCTGTGACCACAAATCTGCATCACAGATTTCCGTTTTCATACGTGGAGGGGGGATTTTTCTTCTTGATATCAGATCGTCCGGCTGCGGAAACGGGAACACCACGCAGGCACCGACATCAAAATGAAAAATCCCCCCTCCCCATATCGAAATGGAAGTCTGTGGTGCGGGATTTGTGTACACAAATCATTTTGTCATGCTACAAGGGAAAAGATGCGGACTGTAGCGCTGGGTGGCGTGGGAAAGCCTTGCATCTTCAGCATGACAGGAGGCAGCTGGAAGGGGGAAACAGCATGACAAATTGCCTGCAAACGAGGCCACAACTGCGGCTCTTGGCCTTCTAGCAATACAAGTCGACTTGTGTACTCAAATACAGCATCACATATTTCGTTCTCGATATGGGGAGGAAGGATTTTCCCTTACGATAACCGTAACTGCTCTGCTGAGAATGCGTCAAGTAGTCGGATGTGAAAAACCGCTCGGGATTGGGGTCTTATCAACTGCAAATATTTCTGGGTCTGGAAGATTGATGCGAGATATGTCATGCTAGTCTGGCATGCCTCTGAACTCTGTATTGCGTGGCCGCGAAGAGCTCCTCGTCGTGCCTGTCATGCAAAAAAAAAAAACATCGTCTCATGCGGAGTACGCAACTCAAGACCACGGCAAAACTTGTCATGCGGGGCAGCGCATTACAGTGTTTTCATTATTCCCTTCCTTGCATCACAAGATTCCAGACATCCAGGGATATTTGCAGTTCATAGATCTTGGTTCATCACCATACAGCCCTCGACCTGGCCCGGTTTCACCTTCCCGGTCGCTTTGTCGAACGAACAGCAATTCCCCTTGCGGTTACTCTCGCTCGGCTCTGTAGCGCAGGCTGCGCACCACTCCTTGTTATGAACTGCAAAAGTATCGCACTCGTATAAATGCATTACAAATCTCCTCACCATGGGAAAGAAAATCTGTAATGCTGATTTACCTTAGGAAAAAGATTTGTAATGCATGATTGCAATACGAGTACGATACTTTTGCACAGAATACTTGGCGGCGCTGGACGATTTCCCGCACTGGCTCCAGCACTCTTTCGTCCGCGCTCCGCAGCTATGCATTGCAAATATGCTTGGATGTCTAGAAGGATGCGAACTTGTGATGCATGTTGCGGATCGTACAAAAATCTGTGTTGCGTGACTTGCAAAAGGTCGTGCTCATTTCTGGTCATGCTGGGAGGGCATTTCTCATGCAGAGCAGGCATCTCAAAGGGGCTGCAGATCCTGTGGTGCTAGGCTCTGCATTCCAGACTCGGCGGAGCTTGGAAAAACTGCATGACAAATCTCAGAATCTTCCCGACCCAGAGGACATATTTGCATTTCATAGCAGCCGTGGCAGGCGGAGGCGAAGGGCGGGGTCGTGGTGGTACTCGCGACTACCTTTGCACCTGTCGTTCCTGCCTCTGCGCCACTCGAGCCAAAAACCTTCACCATACTGACGGACAGAAACCTCGGATAGCTGGCGTCTGTCTGTCCCGGAAGGTCGACTACGACGTAGCGGTAGCCGGACAAGTGGTCTGTGGTTGCGTTTTATGCATTGCAAAGTAGATGTCTGGGTCTGGAAACTTGTAATGCTGGGTTGGGAGTGCTAGTGAATGCCCTGTAAAAATGCACAGCCAAGCATGAGAAGGTGTATCTGCGCTGCTTAATCTGGCAGCTTCCGCATGACAAGCTGCGTCTTTGCATGACAAGAAAGCACAGGGTCTCTTCTAACTTGGACACGCGTCACAAGTTCTTCAGTCATGCTAGACAAGCACGACAAACCTTGCATCCTTCCAGGCCCAGACGTATTTGCAGTGGATACGTTTCGACAGGTGACGGATGCGGTGCCAAAGGCACTGCCGGTATCTGCGACGAAGCGGTCTGGGCTATCCTAAGTAAAAACGTCCCCATACCAAATATAGCCGCCGGGGCGGGGGTAGTGAGGTCGTGGGCGTTTTTTTGCCGACCGCCGCCTTGGCCGCGCCTTTGTTTTTTCTGGGCTCGCCATACCGCCGTGAGTAACGTTATGCCGCACGGTATGGCGGCCACTTGGGAAACATCACAAATTTTGGCACATTTCCCAAATTCCTTTCCGAAAGCCAGCCCCGATGCTATGGGGCCGATCCGGGTGCCACGGGGGGCGCCCAAAAAGCGAAGAAAAACCGGGCCCATAGCATGCGGATTGGCTTTGCGCGTCTGAGGCGTTTTTTATTTTTCGCGTTTTTATTTTTCACGCCGGCGCTTTTTGCAAAGCTTCCCAGGCTCTAAAACCGGCGAAAAGGCGGCCGCTTTCGCGGCCGCCCAAGATGCTCCGAAATCGCGGCCGTGCCATGCTGTTTCGCTGTTCTGATTTTGGGCGCGTTTTTTGCGCGCCCCTTTTTGGGCGCCCCAAATCGCCAGAAACCAAGGCGGTGGGCGCCTCAGAAGGGCGCCCCTTTTGCCGGCTTCCCTGCGTCGTTTTATCCAGTGCGAATCGATAGTTTTCGACCGGGCTTGTTTGCTATCAAAGCCCCGGCCGCTTGATAATTGGAAATTTTTTATGTCAAAAAAGCCTTCCGGCCGCTTGAAAACTGCCGGTCGTTTTTCACGGTAGGTGGCAAAAAAACTCCCCGGTTAGAACCGTTCGGTGACCTCACTACATACCACAGTCAAGATGGGGATCTCGCAACACAAGTCGAGAAGTTTTGGGAGTCACGCATGACAAGTTCCTCTCTGTATTGTAGTGCAGTTTAGCAAGTGCAGCCGCATCGCAAAGCCGTCTACACTCATCCTGTTTATGGCATTACAAAGTCCAAAACATGACTGGAAATGCCTCGCTCTCATTGGGATGCGCCTTACAAATCTTCCTGTGACTGCAAATCTGCATGACAACTATGGGGTGGGGATGTTTTTACATAGGATATGGACCGTCCCCGCTTATCGAATTGGTGTACTTGATCGTCTCGCACTCGTGCATATCGGGACTTTCCGCGTCCGCCTGCCCGTTCGTCGTGCCGTCGTAGCTGTTTGTCGCCGTGATTGCGGGACAGGCGTCCCCCGCGGAAGTGCCTTGACAGACGCCCGCTTGGACCGCACACGTGGCACTTCGGTCCCGCGCCGTCTTCGCAACCGAAATCCTGATCCCCTGGTCTCGCGCACTGTCCGCCTCCGGATTTTGACTGTTGCTGCTGTCCCAAGCGGCGGCGTTGCCCTTCAGCCGTCCGTCCGAGTAAAAACTGGCTTCGTCGTGCGAGAAAAACGTCCAGCGCAACTTCATCGGGCTCGTGGCTGCGGTTAGTTCGACCCGGGAAATGGACGCCGAGGTTCCGTTCGCTCCGAGGTCAATCTGGAGCCAGGGACACGTCTGCCCGTATTCACCGGCAGTGGTGGTGCGAAAGATACCTTGATACGTGAAAATGATCCTCGAAATAAATGTTGCCAAGACGCCGGCGCCAAGCACCACTATGTACTTCGCTTGCGGTACTATTAAAGATCAAGATGCAAAAGCAACTTCACAGATGAAACACAAGATGCTTATCCACGTTGTGCACGTCAGAACATCAAACCTGTGGCCATTTCCGTTGTTTTATCGCTATCCAACACGTTTCCAGCCACCATACTCGCTTCTTTCTCACTGGACGCAGTCGCTGCATTTGAGGACCCGGCTGCAGGCGTTATATCGTCTTCGGGTTCCGCTTCGGCTTCAGATATTCTACTTTTTATCTCGTGCTGCTCCTGCAGTTCTTCCTCCGCTGAAATAAACCTGGCTGTTCTCCTCGAACCTGCGGCTGCGCTTGCCGAAACTTCTACGGTTTGTGTGGTTTCTTCCCCGTGAAGTACCTTTCTCGCTTCATTTTTCCGCTCTTCCTTTATCTCTCTGTATCCGCGATTTATTTTTCTTGCGCCGTCTTCTGCTTCTGGTCGTAACCTACTCTGCGGGCGGGTCGTTTCTGGATCTTGTGTAGAGGAAGTCGCAGCGTCTACTCGATGAGCTGGAGTTTTCTCCCCGCGCAAAAGCTGCTGCTGTTGCTGCTGCCTTTGCGCAGGAGTAGAGCGCCGTTGGTGAGCGTCGTCGTCGTGTGGTGGTTTTCTAAGTGTAGGAGCTGCAGCATCAGCACCTTGTGGATCCTGATTCGAAGCATCCACCTCATGCGAGTCTGTTGCCGCGACCGCTGTCGCTCCTTCTCGGCCTCGTGTAGTTGCCGGGCCGGATATTGTAGTACGTCCAGTGCCCTCATCCCCGCGTGATAAATCGCCGACATGATCCCCCGTCCCAGCGTGCTGGTCATGATCTGCATCGGTAAACAAAACCTCCGCGGCACTGGATACGATCTCGGAGGACACCTCCCGACGCAGGCTCGGTTTCATCTGCTGCGAAGGATGTTGCGGCGCTGACTCGGGCAGGAGCTCCATCGGTGCTGAGGACGCGTGCTGTAACGCAGCGCCGACCGGGAAAAGAAGAAACGCTGAACGAATCGTGGCACAGCGAGCACGAGTGGGATGACAGCACATCACCAAGAGCAACAGGCCTTTTAACATATGGCAAAAGAACGACGAGACGACAAAAGACATCTTGGCAAACATACACGCCCTAGTGTAGTGAAATCAACTCGTACTCGAATAATTCGAGCAGCACAACAAGATCGGAATCAGCCATAGAGCACCTCCGAAGGAAACACCACGTAGAGCAGCAGCAGCTCCAGTATAGTAACTGCAAAAATCCGCCTGAGTGGCGCTGCACAAAATTTTTCACCATGCGGTCATCCCCTTTTCATCTGCTGCAAAGAAAAGCGACTCAGACAAGAACCGCTTTCGGTCAAAAAGCACCCCTTTAGCACCCGCATCTCCTGCGCTCTCAACAGCACAGCTGCTGTGTCACGACGCCTCCACTGACATTTGAGTCGGAGTTTTCTCCACTCTCTATGAAAGTCGCTCGCGGACCAGCGGAGAAAGCATTTTGGCGCGATCAGCGCGAGGAAAAAGTAAAACCCTGAGCGGCCTACAAATTCCGCAGAACCACCCTACCCGTCATTATCAAACACAGGTCTGCCAAACGAAGTCCTCCTGGGGCGGCTTCCTGTTCCTGCTTGCAGTAAACGAAAAGTGAGCTTTCACAGCGCACACTCACAGTTGAGAGAAAGAACTGCTTCAACATGTCGCGCTTGTCAATGTCAATCCATGAAGGTGGTAGTACTCAAATCATCTATTCAATTATCCGCATCAAAAGTGCGTGACCGCCCCGTCTCGTCACGATCTATCTATGTAGAAAAAGCTTGTGCTTAGCAGTGACATACCACACCTGCACCTCCATGATCAATTCCAATTTTTTCGAAAAACTTCCCTTAGCTCTGTAAAACAGCCTCTTCAACAGAGAGCAACTACCGAATATCAAATACTATACAAATCCCCCTTACAAAAATTACAGAATAACCACACACACCAGATCGTCGTTCAGCGTGGCCGGTAGGGGGACGCACTCGTAGGACAGATCTTTTTCCAGTATGGTCGGTATGTTCCCGTTCGGATCGTCGTTTTCGAAGACTAAAGTCGGGCGCCAGTACTCCAGCGTGAACCAGGCCCCGTAGATATCCTAAGTAAAAACGTCCCCACACCAGAGTCCGGTTGGGAAATCTGCTAGACAAATCCACCAGCTTTGGTTGTTTCACATGACAGGCTTGCCCTCGTAGTGTAATCCTGTTTAGGTTGTTCAGCAGCATCACAGATCTGGCACATCATGCTGATTCTAGCATCACAGAGCCCAAAAGACGACTAGAAACTGCTTCTCATGGGTCTCGGCATGGCAAACATTTTCAGCATGCAGATTTGCATTACAACTCTGGTGTGGAGACGTTTTTACATAGGATAGTAGAAGTAGGCCTCGAACTGCCCCTCGATATCGACCTTCATCAGATCCACCCGGTTGATGCGGAAAAAGTCGTTGAAGGGGATCTCATATCCACAGCAGACATGTCTGGGTCTGGAAGCTGGCAAGTTGTGATGCTATTAAACCTGAATCATGCAAAAAATCTGTGTTGCATGATTACCAACAGGAGCCCTCCTTCTTTACCAAGTTGAGCAAGAATTTCTCATGCAGGAAAGGCATGCTAGAGGTCTCACAGAATCTGTCATGCTAGGCGCTGCATTCCAGACCTCCCGGGTCATGGAAAACCTGCGCGACAAGTCTTGCATCCTTCCAGACCCAGACATTTTTGCATTCCATATCTCAGATTCGGGAAGGGAGGAGAAGGGTGGGTGGGGAACTACGGGATTTATCTTTCCTTGAAGATCCTCTGGGTAGTACAATTTTTCCAAATGCTTTCGGTTCGGACAGGAGGAAAAATCCCGTTTCGTAGTTGCTTGATGCCGGCGGAGGTGTTCCTCCTGCCCTCCTGCTCCTTGCGTAGTAGTCCGGTGTCTCGGCGGTGGAACGCTCCACGCGTGTTCGGTCAACAAACTGACCTCCGGCAAACATTCTTTTCGAAAGTACAACTCATCCAGGGCCTGGAGCTCGATCTTCGGCTGGATGTGGTGCGCGCGGAAGGCGTCTTCATGCTTGCGCTGCAAGTGCTCGGTTATCAAGTGCAAAAATGTCTGGGTCTGGAAGAATGCAACTGGTCATGCTAAATCTGAAGCATGCAAAAATCTGTGTTGCATGATTACCAAAAGTCGTCCAGTTTTGAAAAAGTCGGGAGTGAGTTTCTCACGCAGGATAGGCATGAGAGATCGCACAGAATCTGTCATGCTAGGCCCTGCATTCCAGACCTCATGGGTCTTGGAAAATATGCATGACAAACTTGGCATTTTTTCCAGACCCAGACATTTTTGCATTTCATATCGGTCACATACATTTGGTGGTAGTTCAGCCGCCGCATGTCCGGCCCGGGGATGTTGTACAGGAACTTGTTTGGATTTTCCCGATCCGACAAACCGAAATTATACATTGCAAATATGTCTGGGTCTGGAAAGCAGGAACTTGTCATGCTAATTCTGGATAGTTAAAAAATCTGTGATGTTGCGCCGTGAATACCAAAAGCTGCGCACTTTTGACCAAGTTGAGAGGCAGTTTCTCATGCAGGCGAGGCATGATAGAGGTCGCACAGAATGCGTCATGCTAGATCATGTATGACAGGCCTCATGCGTCATGGAAAACCTGCATGACAAGTTTTGCGACCTTCCAGACACAGACATATTTGCAATTGATAGAAATTGAACGCGTGCAAGTTTTCGATCCCGTTAATCGCGGCATTCCCGCACAGTTTTTGGTACAGCGTGCGGAACGGCTCAAAGGCGTAGACGTGGCCGGGTTCGTACTGCACTGGGGCGAGAATGTATGAAATGCAAAAGCATCGTACTAGTACGAAACGCATGACAAATTTCGTCAGCGCGAGCAATGGAATTTGTCATGCTATTTTGCCTTGGGAACAAGATTTGTAATGCAAGACGTGCATTTATACAACGACTACGATACTTTTGCAGTGGATAGAATACCATCCACCATCGTGGTCGTCGCCGCAGCGGTCACTTGCGCGGCCAGCGTTTCCTCCGGGATGATTGTTCCGTGGGCCGCCGGGACTGCGGAAGGTAATTGCTTCATTTCTATCATTTCCCTTCTATCGCCCTTCCCCTTTCCTTTATCAACGAATCCAGTACTTTTTTGAGCAGGCTGTTCCTCTTCATCTCTTGCCGCATTTCTTTTCGCTGCTTGTGCGTCTTTAAGAGGGGTATAATCTTCATCACCTCCGCTCTTCGATGCTTCTTTATCAAAAAACTCCTTTCCCCACCATTTCTTCCGCAGTTTGCCGTCGTCGTCCCGAAACACACTCGGCGTCGTCCGCTTGACTTTGTGCCAACTGGGAATCCCGCCCAAGGAGAGCCATTTCGCCATCGGAATCGCGTAGGCGCCCTGGTTTGCTATGAGCGAGGACAGAAGAACTTGATGCTCGTCCATTCCTCCTAATTATCATCATTTGATGCAGGCGTAGAGCAGCAGCGACATAGAAAGACAATAAGCAAAACAGACTCGTCGTTCTTCCCGCAAGACTGACAGTAGTTCCCGCATATGTTGACCGCACACCATCAACGCACGGATTGTAGTCCTGCTTGTTGCGCCGCCGGCGCTACAAGACTTTGTCATGCTCATGCCAACAGTGCCGAAAGGCAGCACGCGAAATTAAATGGGCAGAAGTCAGCACATGATAAATGAGGGAGACAGAAAACAAGTTCTTGTGCACTCTGATACTCGCGCCCACGTCCACGAAAATGTCTCCCGGAATGGACAGGCCGGTCAAAAACTGCAATTATGCATTGCAAACATGTGTCTGGGTGTGGAAAGATACAAGCTTGTGATGCTGTCTGACAGCCACAAAAAAATCTGTCATGCGTGTTTAGCAAGAGCTGGCAATGATCTTTGGCCACCTTGAGACAGGATTTGTCATGCGGAGTAGGCATGATGGAAAAGCTCTCGCAAGGCTTGTGATGCTAGACCCCGCATTCCAGAACTTCTGGGTCATGCAAAACCAGCATGGCAAATGCCTGCAAGAATCTTCCAGACCGAGACATCTTTGCAATGGATAGCAATTCGTTTTCGACAAAGGTGCCGAAGAGCCGCAACGAGTTGGAGATCACGTAGTCGTAAATCGGCATATCAACTGCAAACATGTCCCGGGCCTCTGGAAGGTTCTGACACTTGTCATGCACGTCTTGCACGAGCCATGATGCCTGTGATGCATGCCCTCGCGTCACAGATTTTTGGAAAGGTTCTTGATGCCCATTCCACATGGCAAATGCCCTCTCCGCGTAGAAAAAAACGCACTTTTCCCTTTGCTGCTCATCCAATACAGATTTTTTTGGAATCCAAATGCGGCATCACAACTTGAGTTCTTCCAGACCACATCCAGGGATATTTGCACTTGATACGGCAACGCGAACAGCAACGGGACGTCGTGCAGGGTTTCCAACTGCTCCGGACTCATCCAAAATTCGTCTGGTACCCCCCGGATCCGCCGAAACTCCGACTGCCGCACCCGTTCAAAATGCAGCTGCCTTTGGCGACGCGCGTACGGGGTGGCCGCTGCTGCGCTGGCCATCTTCTCCACCTGCTCCCCTCCTTCACGAGAAAGACCCGTGACTGTGCTACTACTTGGTGTTACTTTCTCGGTGAGGAACAGCTTCCGACGCATTTTCGCCAGAATTTCCTTCTCCTCGGAGGGTTCCAGAAGTTGGGACGTTATAGTACCTGTAGAACTTGTTCTCACGACACTGTTGTCCTCTTCTTGGTACTCCCGCTGAACCGCTTCCAGCTTTTCAAACACCTTGGCACTCCGGTCCAGCAGCTGCAGAATCTTCGCCCAGGCCTTCGCCTTGTATCCTGTGGAAAAACGTCCACCCCATAGTCAAGTTGGTAAAGTTGCAACACAAATCTCCAAGTTTTGGGAGTTATGCGCGACAAGTTTGGCCTCGTAGTGTAATGCTGTTTAGCTAGTTCAGCAGCATCACAGATCTAGCACGAAATGCTGATTGGAGCATGAAGAATTCCGAAACACGACTAGAAAACGCCTCTCATCGGGCTCCGCATGAGAAATGTAACATTTCTCGCAAATCTGCATGCTGAGAACATTTCAAATGTTCCCAGCATGCAGATTTGCATGACAACTCTGGGGTGGGGACGTTTTCACAAACGATACCTTCCGCTTTTTCTTCTCCAGCTGCGGCAAAAACTGCAGTTGGTCTAGTGTGGACGAGTCGCTCGTGGGGTCCTCTACCACTGTGGCTTCGTTCGCAGCTCCTTGTAGTTCCTGTTTCACACTAGTTGAGCCACCAGCGGCGGTTGTACTCGTACTTCCAGCGCCAGAATCTACTACTTCTACATCGTCCACCTTGACCACAGGCTCGTAGTAGAATTTCAGTGCTTCTTCTTCGGTTTTCAAGACTTTTGTCAAATACAGGTACCCGAGCTCTGCCTCGGGCGGCAGAAGCGGGTACCGTCTCTGCACGCAGAAGCTGAGCTGGTTGTGTATGACCTGCTCAAACGTTACAATCTCAAACGTTACAATAGAGTCTGGATTTTGTCTTGCATGAAGAGCATGAGGAACGTATGTAGCTTTGCGCCTTTCGCAATACAAATTTCGCCGGATACCAGTCGGGTTTCGGGTTCCGAAACTTGTCATGCGCAAACCTATGGGACTACGGTAGATCATGCACTCCCTGCATCACAGATTTCCATATTCTATCGTAACGCTTGAGGTTGTAACAGCTAAGCGCGTTATATTGTGCAGGGCCTGGATCACCACCGGGTGGTCGATATGAATTGCAAAAGTACCGCACGACTAGTAGTAATTGCAATACAAATTAGCTCAGCATGACCAATGGAATTTGTCATGCTGTTTGACCT
Organism: Amoebophrya sp. A120; assembly: GCA_905178155.1. Taxonomy (NCBI): domain Eukaryota; class Dinophyceae; order Syndiniales; family Amoebophryaceae; genus Amoebophrya; species Amoebophrya sp. A120. Next base: position 3,807,810 of record CAJINV010000002.1, on the reverse strand, counting down.
TAGGATGGAGATTACTATCTAAACTGCAGCAGCTGGTCAAAAATGCATGCGAGGGGTATGCTCGGGGGTATGTTCCGGGGTGTGTCAGGGGTATGCAAATGGAAGTCAATCACGACCCGAGTACAAATTTTTGGCGAAAAAGCAGAAGGTGGGGTATAAACATACCCCAGACACACCCCAGACATACCCCAGACAGACCCCCGAACACACCCCAGGCAAAAAGTCCGAACATACCCCAGACACACCCCAGACACACCCCGGGCAGACTTTCGGACACACCCCGGGCAGACTTTCGGTCGGACACACCCCGGGCAGACTTCCGGACACACCCCGGCCAAGCTTTCGGACTTTGATTGTCATGTGGGGTTTGGACCCGAAGCCCAGTCTGTCACGCGAGACCGTGCGGCCAAGGGACGAGCGAAAGCCCTAGGTCAGCGCGGGGACTATGTCCCCGCGCCATGACCTAGGGGCCAGCTGCGAGCGCTTCGCTCCCGGACAACGTGCGGCCAAGGCCAAGGGGCGAAAGCCCTAGGCCAGCGCGGGGACTCGGTCCCCGCGTCATGGCCTAGGGGCCAGCTGTGAGCGCCTCCACCGATCCCGGGCACCGTGCGGCCAAGGGGCGAAAGCCCTAGGCCAGCGCGGGGACTCGGTCTCCGCGCCATGGCCTAGGGGCCAGCTTTGGGCGCTTCGTTCCCGGCCACCGTGCGGCCAAGGGGCGGAAGCCCTAGGCCAGCGCGCGTCATGGCCTAAGGGCCAGCTTTGCGCGCTCCCTCCCCGGACACCGCGCGGCCAAGAAAGGGGCGAAAGCCCCAGGCCAGCGCGGGGACTCGGTCCCCGCGTCATGGCCTAGGGGCCAGCTGCAAGCGCTTCCCGCACCGTGCGGCCAAGGGGCGAAAGCCCTAGGCCAGCGCGGGGACTCGGTCCCCGCGTCATGGCCTAGGGGCCAGCTGGAAGCGCTTCCCGGGCACCGTGCGGCCAAGGAAGGGGCGAAAGCCCTAGGCCAGCGCGGGGACTCGGTCCCCGCGTCATGGCCGAGGGGCCAGCTGTAACTAGGCGCTTCCCGGACACCGTGCGGCCAAGGGGCGAAAGCCCTAGGCCAGCGCGGGGACTCGGTCCCCGCGTCATGGCCTAGGGGCCAGCTGTGAGCGCTCCGTCCCCGGACATCGTGTGGCAAAGGGGTGAAAGCCCTAGGCCAGCGCGGGGACTCGGTCCCCGCGTCATGGCCTAGGGGCCAGCTGTAAGCGCTCCGTCCCCGGACACCGTGCGGCAAAGGGGTGAAAGCCCTAGGCCAGCGCGGGGACTCGGTCCCCGCGCCATGGCCTAGGGGCCAGCTGCAGGCGCTTCCCGGACACCGTGCGCCCAAGGGGCGAAAGCCCTAGGCCAGCGCGGGGGCTCGGTCTCCGCGCCATGGCCTAGGGGCCAGCTCTGGGCGGGCGTCTCCCGGACACCGTGCGGCCAAGGGGCGCAAGCCCTAGGCCAGCGCGGGGGCTCGGTCCCCGCGTCATGGCCTAGGGGCCAGCTGTATGCGCCTCCCGAGAACCGTGCGGCCAAGGAAGGGGCGAAAGCCCTAGGCCAGCGCGGGGACTCGGTCCCCGCGTCATGGCCTAGGGGCCAGCTGTGAGCGTTTCCCGGGCCGCGTGCGGTCAAGGGGCGAAAGCCCTAGGCCAGCGCGGGGACTCGGTCCCTGCGTCATGGCCTACGGGCCGGCAGCGAGCGCTTCCCGGACGCGGCGCGGTCAAGCAAGGAGCGAAAGCCCTAGGCCAGCGCGGGGACTCGGTCCCCGCGTCATAGCCTAGGGGCCAGCTGTAAGCGCTTCCCGGACACCGCGCGGCCAAGGGGCGGAAACCCTAGGCCAGCGCGGGGACTCGGTCCCCGCGGCATGGCCTAGGGGCTAGCTACGAACACGCCCCGGGAACCACACCGCGCGGCCAAGGAAGGGGCAAAGAAAAACCCTAGGGCAATGTGGGGACTCTGTCGCCGCGCCATGACCTGGGGGCCGGCTCCAGACCCGGTGCCCGTTTCTTCTTTTCTTTTTATCTTTGCGCGCGGCAGGCTAATGAAGCTAGTGCGCGCAAGCAAGGGAGCTGTGTCCGCAGGCCCGTCGCGGGTCATTGAATGCAAGGCGCACCGGGATACCTAGCTGCGAGCGACCAGTCTGCCCAGTGCCACCGCGCAGACAAATGCCGGAAGGTCGCTGCACGGGGACTCTGTCCCCGTGCTCGGACCTTGTTTGTAATGCATGCCGGCGATTACTACGAGTACGATCATACTTTTGCAGTTCATAATCGACGCCGGTCAGCAAATTCGCCCGCGGTTTCCAGTGGTGCGCCGGAGGTTTTCGCACCATGTAGTTCATGTACTGCACGAAACCCGGGGTGATGTCGGGGTGCGTCAGCAGATCGGTGACGCGGCGGGTCTCGTGCCGGTCAATTGCGCGGAGGTCGTGCAGGAACACCTGATTTCGATCTTGGATCTGCTTTTCCCTGCTGTTGAGCTCCGAGTCCGTCGTCTGCGTGGCCCAGGACTGCAAAATCTCGTCCGCCGTCATGGGTGGCGTCACGGACACATACCGATCCTATCCTAAGCAAAAGCGTCCCCATCCCATAGTCAAGTTGGAAATCTAGCAACACAAGTCTCCATGTTTTGGGAGCTGTGCATGACAAGTTTCCCTCTGCAGTGTAGTGCCGGTTGGCAAGGGAAGCCGCATCAGAAAGCCATTTTCTCATCCTGCTTGCAGCATTACAAATTCCAAAACACGATTGCAAATACCTCTCATGGAGCTGCGCATTGAAAGTGTTCCTGTCATTGCATATTTGCATGACAACTCTGGGCTGGGGACGTTTTTACTCAGCATAGATCCGTCGATCCCGTGACCCCGGTCGGTGCGCCCTGTACAAAAGTATCGTAGTCATACGTAGTAATTGCAGCCACGCATTACAAATTTTTTTGTTAAGGTGAAATCCGCATTACAAATTTTCTTTCTCATGCTGAGAAAATTTGTAATGCATTTTTACGAATACGATACTTATGCATTTTTACGAATACGATAGATACTCGGGCGCCCACACCGTCATCGCTTGCCGCTTTTCCCGCGCTTCCAGCTTTGCCTCCGTTACCCCGGTCAAAAAGTCAGCGTCTTGGAACTTCTATGCATTTTGCAAATTTCAACGTCCCTGTGCCTGGATGAAAGTGGTCATGCTGAGCCACAACTTGCATGACCAGGCAGGCTTTTGCACGGGAGGAACGCACCACAAAAGTTTTTCGGATCTTATTGCGCGTTCATTTGTATCCAGAATGACAAACCGCCTTCTCGCAGGACAAAAAGGCCAATTATCCCCTTCAGACTGGCAATACAGATCATCTCTACGTCCCGCAACTTCCGCATCACAACTGATCCAGAGCGAGATATTTAGATTACTTTTGCAATGCATAACTTCGGCAGGCACCCTAGTTGGAACGAGTAGAGGCACTCTGGGTCGGACTGCAGAACTTCGGATTTGAATTTATCCCACGAAAAAAGTGTTACAGTTACACATTTGTAGTCAATTCAGCAACACTAATTTCTCTGCATGAAATAGAAAACTTGCAATGCAGAAATCCTACGGGAAAACGCCTATGAAACGAGGCTCCTATGCATATCCGGCATGACAGAGCTTGTCTGTCTTGCTTGGTCTGCAACACAATGTGTAACTGTAACACTTTTTTCTTGCGATAGAATTTCTTCTGCGTGTAGTACCGGAGCGCAAACGCCGCGGTCTTCATCCCAGCTCTACTTGCGGCAGGACTAGAAGACGCTTCTTCTTGTTGTGCGGCGGTCAGAGATTGTTCTTGCCCCGCAGGCATAGACGTCGCGGAAGATGAGGTACTAGATGCTGGCGCTATCGAGCCAGAAGCTGCTGCTCCCGATATCGTAAGGGAAAATCCCCCTCCCCATATTGAAAAGGTATGTCTCCGAAAATTTGCGTTGCTGATTTGAGGTCACGAATCCAATCTGTCTTGCAAGGAGGCAACTCCACAAGCTCCGCAGCATTGTGCAGGCGGTTTGTGATGCTGATGGGCCTACAGCACGGACGTTCCTCATGCTAGACGCCTAGTCCAAAACCTCTCTACTTAGGTTTAGTGTGAGGCTGCAGTCCTCGCCAGCAATACAAATCTGATTTGTGTACGCAAATCCAGCATCAGAAACTTCGTTTTCGATATGGGGAGGAGGGATTTTTCGTTTTGATACCCGAGTCTTGCTGCCTGCGACTGCGAAGAAATTTCTCCTCCTGCCAGTCTTTGCCTATTTCTATCAACTGTAAAAATGTCTGGGTCTGGAAGAATCCAACTTGTCATGCCGATTTTGGATTCTAAAAAAATCTGTATTGCATGGGCAGCAAAGAGAGCCCAAGTTTTGCTACACGGAGAGAGCATTTGTCATGCGGTATAGGCATCAAGAAGCCCTCACAAAATCTGTGATGCTAGGGCATGCATCACAGACATCAGGAGTCATGCAAAATGTGCATGACAAACCTGGTAATCTTCCAGACCCAGACATTTTTACATTTGATAATTTCCGGCAGTTCTCGAAACCGCGCGCTCCTCCACAACGGGCCCCGGCTCCGCGCGCAGTAGACCGTCAGTAGGTGGTATCGGAGGAAAAGAGTCTTCTTTCACTCTGCAAGAATTTTTTGCAAGTTTTGCAACTTCATAAGTTCGCAGCTACACACGACGAAGAAAGCTTGTTCTGCGTGCATTTCCGATAGGGCCGCGGAAAAACTACTTACGCGGCTGGATATCCAAGCAGGTCTTGCTTTTGCGTGTGTAGCACGACAAATACCTCGGCGTTCCATTCTACGCATCACAAGTTTAATAATAGAGTGAAACAGCTTTTTTTTCTACGATAGGTAGTTCCAGTGCACGCGGCGCCGGAGCCAAAATTCCGCGGCGACCTATGCATTGTAAAAGTATCGTACTAGTAGTAATCGCAGTCACGCATTACAAATTAATTTCTGTAGGTAAACCCGCATTACAAATTTGAAAAAAATTCTCATGCTGAGAAAATTTGTAATGCAATTCATACTAGTACGGTAGTTTTGCACAGGATACGACTCCGCTGCGGTCGATTTTCAGCAACTTCTCGAGCACGTGGTGTTCGAAGCCTACGCGGTGTCCTATGTAAAAACGCCACCACCCCATAGTCGAGTTTAGCAAAACTGCAACACAAATATCCAGGCCTTGGGAGTTGTGCATGACAAGTTTCCATCTCCAGTGTAGTGGTGGTTAGCAAGGGAAGCCGCATGAGAAAGCCATTTTCTCATCCTGTTTACAGCATTACAAATGCCAAAACACGACTGGAAACGCTTATCACATTGGGGTGCGCACTGCCACCCCCATGATATATGATAATATCATGGGGGTGCGCATTACAAATGTTCCTGTCATTGCGCATCTGCATGACAACTCTGGGGCGGGGACGTTTTTACACAGGATACGCGGACTTTAAAGTTTATTCGGTGGTTCTTCTCGTATGCATGCAACAGAATCTCCTCCTCCCCGTGTGCGAAATGTGACGTTGCGGCCGGGTAGAAGCTGTTCATGTACAGTTTTGGATTCGTTTCGGGGTTATCCAGTGCAAATATGAAAGGGTCTGGAAACTTGTGATGCATGTCAGTGAGCAGAAAGCTCACTGTAATGCACCGCCAAGCATGACGCATTTTCTCGTGACTCTGTGTTGCGTATTCCGCATGAGAAACATCGTTTTTGCATGACAGACAAGAGGAGGTCTTCGTGGCCACGCAATACAGAGTTCAGAGTCATGCCAAACTAGCATGAGAACCTTCGCAATCTTCCAGACCCAGACACATTTGCAATGCATAGGGGTCCGGGTTCGCAGTCGTCGCGTCGTACGTTGTCAAGCTCTTCAGTGTATCAAATGCAAAACTATCTGGGTCTGGAACAAAGCAACTTGTCATGCTAAATTTTTTTATTTTTTTTTTGCTAAATCTGAATCATGTAAAGATCTGTGTTGCATGATTACCAAAAGCTGTCTACTTTTGACCATATCGGGAAGCAGTTTCTCATGCAGGATAGGGATGGTAGACCTCTCACAGAATCTGTCATGCTATGTCCTACATAGTAGACCTCATGCGTTATGGAAAACCTGCATGACAAGTCTGGCATTCTTCCAGACCCAGACACTTTTGCAGTTGATACAGTGCGTCCTCCTTTTCCGCCTTCCCAAATCGCCCGATCGGGCGGGTGTGCGTGAACTGCGTCAGAAGACTGCGGATCGGGACGAAATGGGACCGGAGATCCAGGTTGAAGAGCAGATTTACGTCCGTGAAATTCGTGTCGAAGAGATGGCGAAACCGCCACTCGTCAAAGTTAGCAAAGATCACGCCCTGGCTCGCACCCTCCCGATACAGATCGTTGATCCCGAGTTTGCCCGGTAGGTAGTAATCGTTTACCAGCCGGAACCGGTGGATTTTTTCGAACAAGTACTGCAGGGACGCACGCATGTATCGTCTAAGAAATTTCAAGTGAGATCTTGTTATGTGGAGCGTGGAAAGATCAGTACTGGTCGTTTTGCTGAATAGGGGATTTTAGGATGAGAAAATTTAAATTTTCCACCCTTGTTGCGGAGCCC
>CAJINV010000002.1:3539837-3793043 GCA_905178155.1 Amoebophrya sp. A120 | reverse complement strand
GGGGGGGGGGGGGTGCTGTCTTGCTCATTGCGCGCTGTGCCCGCGCGCGGCCCGCCTTTCGTTTTTTTTGCTGTAAGCACCGAAGGATGCGGTTGGTCGCGCACTGTCTTTTTTCCCACGCAGGAGTGTAGCCATCGGAGATTAATTGCGGTCGCGTTGTTATCCCCCGCACTACTTCCCAGTAGAGACAGAACGACAGCCCTCTCCTTCCTCCGCAAAAGGCGCGAAGCCAAACATGCCTCCAACCGACCCTCCCGACCCCGGCCCGGCCGGAACGCTAGCAGCGACGACCCACGCGACCGCGGAAGCGCACAGTAGCCCCCGCGGGGCAGAGCCGCGCGCCCCGGACGAACAAAATCCGCCACCGCCGCGCGGCCGCCGCAGCTCCAATGCCGTCGACCTCCGCGCCGTTGCAGCGAACTTGGTGCAGCTGTCTTCCTCGTCCCACCCCGCTTCCAGCAAGTCCAGCAGCGAAGAGGCGGCATCAGCAACCGCGGGAGCTGCAACAACAGACCGGACAAGCGACCGCGCAGCGACGACGACGCCGGCACAAGAACTTCGCCCGGCACTTGATGCGCCTCCGACGACGGCTTCCTTCCACCAGACCCCGGCCGTTCCCGCGCCGCGCAACAAGCACCGCAAATCGGTGTTCGACCTGAAATCGACCCGGCCGAACCCGAACAAAGCAAGCTTCATCGCGGGAACCAGTGGCCTGCCCGGTTCTTCCGGGGTAGTCCTACCCGTGTCCTCCATCGCCGAACTGGAGGAGGAAATCCAGCCGGCAGAGGGGCACCTAGGTCATCAGACCGCCGGGACCATAAGGACCTCCGGGGTGGTCCTTCAACCCGGTCCGAGCAGAACCACGGCCCCCGCTATCTCCTCATCATCTCTCGGTAGAGCTACTGCGCCGGCCTCGCCGTCACAGGGCAAAAGCGACGACTTAAATGCGTTGGAGAAAGAAGTGGAAGACAGTCTGCGCAAGTCCGCGGTGCAACAAGGTCTGCAGATGGTGGAGGCCAGCTCTTCGCTCGGCACGCCTTCCACGCAGAGCCAAGGTACTGCGATGAACCGCCGGTCGAGCTTCATGCGGCACCGGCGTTCCAGTATCACGGACAAATTACCGCCCGCAGAAGTAGATCAACCAGGAGATAACAATCAGGGCACTGCTCCAACTCCTATTGAGGGAGAAAGAAGCGGAAATGCGACATCCTCCGACGCGAGCAAAGGTCTGTCTCCAGCAGCCGCGGGCACCACTCCCGTAGTTGTACCCATTGCGGCGAGCCGGATCCAGTCGGAAACCCAGTATGTCCGCGAGGCCTGCAAGCAGCAGCCGGAGAAGCGTATGGACTGCAAATATGTTTTGGTTATTGTGAGATTTGTCATGCTAGTCTGGCATGACTCTTGGATCTGTATTGCGTGGCAACCAAAAGCTCCTCTTGCCTGTCATGCAAACACGCAGTTTCTCATGCGGAATACGCAACACAGAAGCATGAAAAAGCTTGTCATGCTCGGCGGCGCATTACAGTCGTGTGGTTATTATTCAGTGACCTGCATCACAACTTTCCAGACCGAGGCAGATTTGCAGTTGACAAAGCGGACAGAGCAACAAATCGACGCGATCGTGCAGTACGTGCAGGTCTTGGAATTTTTTCAAGCTCTGAAGGAACATCAAAAGCGGGGGCTGTGCAAGAACTTGGAGCTGCGCGAGTACCAGCCACGAGAGTACGTTTTCGAGCTCGGGGACTTTGGTGACACCTTTTACATCGTGTTCACTGGTTCCGTGGGCGTGCTGGTGCCGGAGAACGCGGAGAAAACATCGTGGCGAACGGAGGTTTTTCTTGACCAGGGAAAATGCTTCGGCGAGCTTGCACTGCAAAGCAACGCTCCCAGGGCCGCTTCGATTCTCACCGCGGAAAAAACGGAGCTACTTTGCTTACGGAAGCACGACTATGACGAATGGATTGGGCAATCCCACAAAAAGATGGTGGAGGAACGGTCCCACTTTCTCAACGCCTGCCACTACTTCCCCCAGAACACCGGAAACACGGAGATCGCAGCTTTGGCGAACTGTTTAAACGAGGAATGCGTTCGGGGACTGAAACTTGTGCAGCTGCAGGACACGCGGCCGAGTTCCGTTTTTTTCGTTCGGTCGGGCCGTCTATTGATTCTCCGGGAGATCTGTCTGCGCCGCACGAGGAAAAGGGTAGACGTATCCAAGAAAAAAACTGTGTTAGTGTAACTTTCTTTGGCTGACAGCATCACAAATTTGCTCTACATGACAGAGAAAACCTGTCATGTGTGGTTAGTAAGGGAAAACACACACGAAAAGAGGACTGCATGGCTGCCTGGCATGACAGGCGCAACTCTGTTGCATGTTCTGCATCACAGATTTACACTTACACAGTTTTTTTCTGGCATAAGACGGCAAGCGGTTTGAGTACAGCAGTTGGGAGGTGGTCGATAACACTATCTGTGAGAAAAAATCCCCCCTCCCCATAAGTACTCACAGTGGAAATTTGTGATGCTGATTTGTGGCCACAGATCAGCTTTGTCTTGCATATGAGGCAAATGGGAGGCGTGTGGCGCATTCCGCAGCCAACCTGTCATGCGCTTTTGCCTGCTGCCAAGCTGTCCGGCATGCCTGAGCGCTAGCCTTTTTCATACCTAATCAGGCTTAGGAAATCCCTACAAGCGCTCGCTGCGATACAGGGCCGATTTGTGTACGCAAATCCAGCAACAGAAATTTCCGTTTTTATTATGGGGAGAGGGCTTTTTTCACTTTGATAAACACAAACCGGGTGCAACTAGGATCCGCGCAAACGAGCCCGAGTTCTTCTTCTAACGCGGCGCTGATTACCACCGGTGGTGGGGTAACATCAAACGACAGTCCAATCAGCACCGCTTCCGGCGGTTCCCCATCTCACGGGAATGGATCACTCGGCGTCCCGCAAAACGCTTCCAGAACCCGCGTGTCGCGGAAAACCCTGACGAGAGGGGTCAACTTTATCGAGGGCGTATCCTGAGTAAAAACATCCCCACACCAGAGTCAGGATGGGGATTTTGCAACACAAACCGAAGAGTTTTGTGAGTCACGCATGATAAGTTGCGCTCCGCAGTGTAGTGCAGGTTAGCAAGTGCAGCCGCATCACAGATTCATCTGCTCATCCTGTTCACAGCATCACAAATTCCAAAACACGATTGGAAATGGCTCTCATGGGGATGCGCATTAGAAGTCTTCCTGTCTTTGCAAATCTGCATGACAACTCTGGGGTGGGGACGTTTTTACTCAGGATAGAGCGAGACGACGAACAAGCTGCAGCCGACTTTACAGGATATCCAGTGCGAATAGGTCTGGGTCTGCAATAAGCTTGTGATGCTGAGTCGCGATGATTGAGCATACTCCTCAGTGCAGCCAAGCATGGCATGCTTTTAGGACGCTATGCTTCCGCATGCGTGGCGCGCATTCGAAAGAAACTGCTGCATTCGTGCATGACAAAAGAGCTCGCGCTTTTGTAGTTGGTCACGCAATACAGATTTTACAGGAGTGCCAGACACGCAACACAGGTTCCACCTCCCCCGAGGACCCAGACACGTTTTTTACACTTGATCCAGGAGGAAAAAGTGCAAATGGAAAATATCGACGTGAAAAAATGGCTGCAGACCAAGGGAATCGGCAAAATTATCGAAGACGAAGAGAGCAACGGGAAATCAGCAACTACATCATCGGAGAAAAAAACAACGACAGCGAGTTCATCTTCGAAAACCGCCCGGTTCCATTATCAAATGCAAAAATGTCTGGGTCTGGAACTTTGCGCGACTTGTCATGCAGGTTTTCCATGCCCCATATGATCTGTAATGGAGGACCTAGCATAAGAGATTCCGTGAGATCACTGTCATGCGTATCCTGCATGAGAAACTGCCTCTCAACTTGAACAAAAGTGGACAGCATTTGGTAATCATGCAACACAGATTTTTGCGTGATTCAGATTTAGCATGACAAGTTCCGACCTTCCAGACCCAGACATTTTTGCATTTGATATCCATTTCAACAGTACGACGATCGACCAAAACACGAAAATCGAGCACGCAAATATCCTGTGCAAAAGTATCGCACTCGTATTGCAATCATGCATTACAAATTCTTTTCTTGAGGTAAATCCGCATTACAAATTTCATTTCTCACGCTGAGGAAATTTGTGATGCATTTGTACGAATGCGATACTTTTGCAATGCATAGCAAAACTGCTCCTGCAAGTGGGGATCCTCTCTTCGAACCAGTTCTTCGGGCATCGGGAGATCCTGCACAGCCGGCTCCTCCCGGTGTCCCTTGTTTCCGACGGTTTCTGCTCCCTGTACGTGATGAGTCGCCAGGACATGGTGCGGCGATTGCCAAAGCGGCTGCTCATCGCGTTATCGAACTCAATCACGCTGTTTGTTCCCTCGGACAAAGTACCAAATGCAAAAATGTCTGGGTGTGGAAACTTGTGATGCAAAAAGTGGATGAAGATAGCCGGACTGCAATACGCAGCCCAGCATGACAAGTTTTTGAGTTGCTATGTGTTGCGTATTCCGCATGAGAAACTGCGTTTTTGCATGACAGATAGGAGAGTCTTTTCCTGCCCATGCATCACAGATTCTCGAGTCATGTCAGACATGCATGCAGTACGGTGGAATGTTGTTTTAGGATGAGATGTTGAGCATCACTACGAAATGTTGAAAATATACTGCGACAGGATTTTTGCACGCAAGCATCGCAAAAGCAAAAGCGAAGCAATCGCGTGCCTTTTTCCCTGTGAAAGCAAAGCAGAACATCCGAACCCGAGAAAACGACCCACATCTCTCCAAGCCGGTGGATTGCGCAAAGCATTCGATTGCCGGAAAAAGAACAATCGAAGGAAAAACAGCAATGCAATGGTCTACGGGAGAAATGAACTGCTGACCAACAGTCGCCCATAGTTCCCTCGCTGTGGTGTGGTGATTTTCTTTCGCGCACGAAAAAAAGAGAGCAAGGCGCGACATCAGCGAAAGGATTTCCCCGCTGTCGTTTTGATATGAAACCAACAAAAGGCAACTTTGGGAAATCAATGGGCGAAAGAACATAAACAAAGGGGCTTTGCGCAAAATAAAATGTAAAGCAACCCTAAGAAATATGCAGCGCAAAAACCAAAATCGAAGCAAAGCCAGCAATGCAATGGTCTAAGGGAATGAGAAGCGCATTGCTGGCGCAAATAGCTCCGCGAAACGTGCAGCAGCGGCGCAGGCGGACCTTGGTCCCTATTAAATGCGGGCGCGAAAAAGAGAACGCGAAACCAACGAAAGGGCGCGCTCGCTCTTAGTTGCATGGGTGCGCAGACGGAAAAGAGCCTAGCTACGGAGGAAAGCCCTCTGCTACCACGGCAAGCGAGGTGCGGAAATCGCCGACGAGCTAGGAAGTTTGGATACGCGAGAAGTGGGGCCGCTCCAATCGTTGGAACTAGTTTGCTTCGGGCGAAGGGGCGAAGGGCAAACCGAGATTACGGGGGAGGGGGGGGGGAAAGGGCGCGGGGGTCTGCGCTTTCGCCGCGAGCCGGTTCTCCGTGCTCGGTGGCCTGTGCGCTTTCGGTGTCCAGCGCGACGGCGGGCCCGCAACAGCGCCGGCCCCCGCAATAACAGCAAGCACGATCGCGCCCGGCGCGGGGCCCTTGCAATACACGGACGAGGGCACGCATTGTCGAAGAGGAACGGGGGAGCACTGTATCCCAGGGCCGCAGAATTGCACCGGGACAATGCGCGACCAAACTGGCCCTGACGCAAGGAAGCGGGGCGCACAGTGGCGCACAATTAGGACGCACAAGGGCGCGCGCAAGCGGGGTCCCTACGTCCTACAGGAGACAAGAGCGAGCTGCACGCCCTACGAGAGACACGGGGAGCCGTTGCTGCTGGTGTTCTTCAAGAAAGCCAGGCGACTTTTTCAGCATGGTCACAAGGCCAGTTCGGATGTAATCCTGGCGACTTTTTCATGGGTTTTTGTGCGTGTTGAACTGATGAAAAACAATCCAAATTTCGAGCAGTGTTGCGCTTTTTCAGCAATCACTATGAACAAATATGACGCCGATAGGTTTTTTTTGAAGGGGAAAACCACATTTGAAAGCGGCGCGCGATGAAATGTCTACACATTCCAACGAAAAAAGCAATTGATCGCAGCAGCTGTTTTGTGCGAAATCTACATTCCACCGTAGCAGCAATCGAAATTTCTGCATGCGTGACAAATGTAAGAATCTTCCCGAACCAGACATATTTGCATTTCATACAAAGAGTTGTGGGCCCAGTTTTTGCGGAACGAAAGATGGCGAGGGTTTAAAAAAGAGCTGGTGGAAGATTGTCACGCGGGGAAGGAAGAGAAACAAAGAGCCGTGGCGGATCTGCGCAGTTTCTCTGCACTCGCGAGTAGTGGTAGTTGCAACAAGGAAAATGTGAATTTTTTGGAGTTCCGGCGCAGCTGTGACAACATGCAGCCCGGGCAGGTAAAGGCCGCGGCGGGTGTGGGAAAGCACGATCCTTATGCAGTGAAGGAAATTTTGGAGAAACAGGTCCGGAAACCCTGGAAATTGAGTTATTACACGACCAATTTTAGTAACGCCGAGACGAAAAATTTTTTTCCGACGGGTGGAGCGGCGAGCACTGATGTGACAAGCGGAACTACAAGTAGCTGGAACCACGATCACGGAGACGGTCGAACGCCCTTCCGAACTACGGCCTCCCGAACGGGCAGACCACCCCCGCAGACACCCCGGACCAGAAGCGGAGTTGTACTCTCGCCTGGAAATAATCACCACTCTGCTGTGCGCCCATCCCAACATGCTGGACTGCTGAAGAAAACCGGTACAACCGGCGGCGCTTCTCCGGTCGTGGTCGAACAGTTTCAAAGGCAACACATTCCGATCCTGTATCGCAAGAAAAAACTGTTTCACTGTAAAGTTGTAATGCATAGAATGCAACACAGACGCATTTCCATTTGTCTTGCTACACATGCAAGGCATTTGGTTTTTCGCCGTGTTCTTTTCCCTTCGGAAGCACGCATGGCAAGTCTTCTTTGTCATGTGTAGCGAACTTGTAATGCAAAACTTGCAAAATCCTTACAGTGAAGCACTTTTTTCGGTCGATATTCTACATGGGATGAGTACAGGTGCAGCAAGTGTTCTGGGCTGCAACAGCCACCAGCAACCAGCGAGTGCTGGCCACCAGTTTGTCCTCCCCCACGCGAACAAACAAACCGTCCACCATCCGGCGAAGCCACCAGGGACCACTGGGACTGCCATGAAGCTGCAAACTAGAAAACCACACTTCTCCGACCCGCAGTCCTCGGTTCTCGGCGGTTTTTGTATCGGGCGGAAAAATGGTTTCAGCACCAGCTGCGGGACTGCAGCTGCTCTAGTGCCAATAACTTCAACCCAAAGCAGTTCATCAACTTCTTGCAACTACTCGTCCTCATCCCAGCTGCAGCCCTGTAGTGCGGGCACTACAACCACCAGCGCATTTTTACCCATTCAAGACTGCGTGCACTATGAGTTGCAAATATGTGTGGGTCTGGAAGGTTGCAAGACTTGTCATGCAGATTTTCCATGACCCATGACGCCTGCAATGCATGACGTAGCATCACAGATTTTTACAAGGCTTCCTAATGCCTATTCCGCATGACAAATTCCCTTGCCCCGTAGCACAAACTGGCCTCCTCTTGCTGGTCATGCAATGCAGATTGTTTTCAGAGTCCAAAGGTAGCATCACAGGGTAGTTGCCATCTTCCAGACCCAGATCGATATTTGCAGTTCATATGCACCTTTGCGGCACGAAATCTTCCTTCCTCGAGCGCCTCCTCGAAACGGAAAAGGAAGAGACAAAAAGGGAGTTTCAGAAATTTCAGTTGGCGAAAAAATTTTCACGCGTGGCGGAAATTTGGCTCCTAGGGCATCTGGACATGGAGCAGTTTGAAGATTCATCCGACCAGGAGGCTTCGGATGACAATGATTCTGATTCAGACGACTCGGAAAACCAATCGGAGCACAGCAGCGGTGACAATGGAGGTCGCTGCAACAGCGATAATGATGATGATTCCGATGGCAGCAGTGGGGGCAAAAGCACGAAAGTAGCATTCGACCGGCGGCGGACAAGCAGCCTTTCGGTGAAGAAAGTCACGTATCAACTGCAAAAATATCTGGGTCTGGAAGATTGCCAGGTTTGTCATGCATATTTTGAATGACCCATGATGTCTGTGATGCATACCCTAGCATCACATATCTTTAGAGGACTTTGTCATGCCTCTACCGCATGAGAAATGCCCTCTCCGCGTAGCACAAACTGGAGTCCTCTTGCTGGTCATGCAACACAAATTTTTTTAGAATCCAGCGCCAGCATTACAAGTTTAGAATCTTCCAGACCCAGACATTTTTGCAATCCATAGCACGTCTTCGTCCACGCAAAGACGAAAATCCTCAACTCCCTTTGCCCCTAGCACAGCGAAGCGAAAGAGTGTGAAGCAGATGGGCAGTAGCTTGGGAAAAAGTGGCGGCGGGGTCGTGAAGAAGACGAAAGTTAGGTTGAAACATTTCATGACGCCGATCGCGCCAAAAGGTATTTTTACACGACGACGGTCGTTGTTTTGTGTCGTGTGATTGCTATTCAATTCCTTTTTTCTTCTTTCTCCGCTTGTGCAGCGTGCTCTGCACAACTATCGTTGCAACGTAATCTGTCAGTGTCAACATGCGCAAGTAGATGATATCAAATCCAAACAGAAACAATAATATTCTTATCAAAAAGCTTCCCACTTCACAGGCTCGAGTTCCTTTCGTAACTCTCCCTTCCAAAACCGGCGCTACAGCACGCAGCGCCGTTATCACATGCAAAAATGTCTGGGTCTGGAAGATTCTGCGACCTGTCATGCACGCTTTGCATGACCCAGAATGTCTGTAATGCACGACCTAGCATCACAGATTTTTGGAGGGTTTCCTGATGCCTACTACGCATGACAAACGCCCTCCCCGCGTAGCACAAACTAGACTCCTCTTGCTGCTCATGCAATGCAGATTTTTTTAGAGACCAAAGTTAGCATCACAAGTTCCGACCTTCCAGACCCAGACACTTTTGCATTTGATAGCCGTAGGAGGTCCTCCGCGTTTTTCTTCTCGACCAGCTCGCTGAAAAAGCTGGAGCGCGAACTATGACAATGCACAACTCCTTCTCATTTGTCATGCCAATTAGCAAGTCCATCCTTTTCCTTTTGGCGCTGCTTGCATGACAGATTCCGGAAGCCGAAACAGCACTAGAATCGGTCGCGGCGAATTTTTCATGCAAAGTCTGCATTTATGCCAGGACTTGTGTTGCTGTTTATGCCCTTCAAAAAATGAGGGGGATGGGGGGGTTGTGCACTCTCATAGGAACACGAGGAAGCGCAGAAACGGGAAGAGGAGCATATAACTTGCTCAGGTGTTACAATCTCAAACGTTACAATAGAATATGGAAATCTGTGATGCAGGAAGTGCATGACTTACCGTAGTCCCATAGGTTTGCGCATGACAAGTTTCGGCACCCAACACCACATTGATATCCAGCGAAATTTGTATTGCGAAAGGCGCAACTCTACATACGTTTCTCATGCTCTTCATGCAAGACAAAATCCAGACTCTATTGTAACGTTTGAGATTGTAACGTTTGAGCAGGTCATAGAGCAGCAAAAGCGGGCTTCGTGGCGACGCAAGCGGAATTGGTTTGTGCGGCGCAGTATCCTGTGCAAAAGTATTGTACTCGTAGTAATCGCAAACACGCATTGCAAATCTTGTTCTCAAGCTGAATCCGCATTACAAATTTTATTTCTCATGCTGAGGAAATCTGTAATGCATTTATACGAGTGCGATACTTTTGCACAGGATACGCAGGACGGAAAGGTTGCTGCTGAAGCAGAAACTGGAGGGAGGTGAGCGGAATAGGAACGGAGAAGATATTTTGAATCATGGCATTAACGATACGACGCTCATATCCTCAGCAAAAACGTCCCCACCCCAGAGCTGTAATGCAAATACGCAATGACAGGAACGTTTGTAATGCGCATCCCCATGATGAGAGGCATTTTCAATTCTGATTTGGCATTTGTAATGCTGTAAACAGAATCAGAAATTGGCTCTCTCATGCGGCTTGCCTTGCTAAGCAACACTATACTACAGACGGAAACTTGTCATGCACAACTCCCAAAGCTTGGCGATTTGTGTTGCAGATTTACCAAGTTGACTACGAGGTGGAGACGTTTTTGCTCAGGATAGCTCAACAGGGGAGATAGTAATCCTGGCCCGATCAACATTGTATCCAACGAGCAGCAGATGAATAAAACCAATGGAACATCGAGCGCGGCGACAACCAACAAAACTGCCGGCGCTACTAGTTGGTCGAAGCTGCGGTTTGCAGTGAGCAGCAACGCGAAGAAAGGGGGACCACAGAATGCAGTAAAATTATCATCGTCTCCCAAAACCATTTCTACTTCCCCACCCAGAACGTCTAGGAGGACCAAGCGGATGCAGGAGGATTTCAACCGCTTATTTCCAGAGTATCATTTACAAAAACGTCCCCACGACCGCAGACTTGTCATGCAAAGTGGCATGCCTAAAATGTTTCTCATGCGCAGCACCGACATGAGAGCTTTTTTCTAATGCTATCTGGAGGTTTGTGATGCTGGATCTGGAACCACAATGAGGTAGTCGATTTGCATATGTGTCTTCACTGCCTCAAATAGCACTACACTACGAGTCCAAATTTGTCATGCGAAACGGCAAAAGCTTCTAGGTTTGTGTTGCGAAATCCCCATCGCGACTCTGGGGGTCGTGGGGACGTTTTTACACAGGATACAGAGACCGACGAGTTTTCCATGGAGCGGAGCTTCGTCATGAAGTGCATCGCGAAAGAGGTTGACGATGAGTTTGACACGATGTTTGGTGCGGGCAGATCGGCGAAGTCGATTGTGATCAAGGACCGCACGACGAAAATGGTCCAGACCATGATCATATGGATTGCAAAAATGTCTGGGTCTGGAAGGTTGGAACTTGTAATGCTAGCTTTCCATACCTAGAAAATCTGTATTGCATTACCAACAAAAGTCGCGACCTCTAAGTACATGCAAAAACGCAATTTCTCATGCGGATTGCCTATGAGAGAGCGTTCTGGAAAGTTGTCACGCCGGGTTGCATTCGGAACTCTTTCCATCATCCACATTCTAGCGTCACAAGTTTCCAGACCCAGACATTTTTGCATTTGATAGATCAAAAAAGACATCACGGACAAGCGCAAGGGGCGGATCAAGCGAAAAGCAGCGGCTTACTCCGATACGGAACTGAAGTATCGTACGAAAAAAGTGTTTACTGTAAGGATTTTGCAAGTTATTTTGCATCACAAGCTTGTTCTACATCACAGAGAAAATTTGCCATGCGAGATTCCTAAGGGAAAACACATCTAAAAATCTAGTGTCTTGCGGCCTGTGTAGCAAGACAAACACTTCTCAGATACAGTTTCTGCATTACAGTGAAGCAGTTTTTTCTTGCGATATGAAGAAGCAAACGGAGCAGGAGGCGTTTCTGGATTTTATGAAGACGAAGAGCATGAAGGAAAGGGATTGGGAAAAGGAATTTGGGGAAACCACTGCGAATATCAAATGCAAAAATGTCTGGGTCTGGAAGAATGCAAGTTTGTCATGCATATTTTGCTTAACCCATGATGCCTGTAATATGACCTAGCATCACAGATTTTTGACGGGCCTTCTGATGCGTATTCCGCATGCGAAACGCCCACTCCGCGTAGCACGAACTGAACTCCTCTTGCTGGTCATGCAGGATTACTGAGGGAGGCGCAAAACAGGAAAGTTATGATGCAGATGGAGATGCAATTATGCACGATGCGGAAGAAGAGAGTAGCGGGCCGGTGGAGGACGAAGAAGATGATCTTCTAGCGGACTGCTGATCGTCATATTATGCTGTGTGTCTAGCAACAAGAGCCTCAGTAAAACAAGCCAGGCCTAGACGAAAAAAAATAGAAGAAAAAAAAATGATGAACAGTAGATGACATGAGAAGCCAAGTGCAGTTCAAAAGCGAATCAGTAGGAAAGAAGTTTTTTTTGGTGCTTTGAATATAGAAGAGATAGCGGCACAAAATAAACATCATACACACAAAAGGTCGCCGACGCGGGTACGAAGGTGAGTAGTACGACGGAAAATGCAAACAACGAGATCAAAGCGTCGTTGTTTCGTGCGGTGGGTGTAGGTGGTCGTTGTCGCCGGTCGTTCTCTCCTGGTCGCTTCTGGGGTGTCGTTTCGGCTGGAGAGTCTTTTTGGAGCGCTTCGGTGAGGGCTCGCAGAGCGGCGGTTCGGAGTGGAGCGTCGGCTTCTCGCACGTCGTGGGTCGCTTTCTGTTTGCTTCTTGGCTCTAGTTTTAGGTGGGGTCCCTTTCCCGGCTTTCAAAAAGGGCATTTGGTGGACTGCAGGAGATCCCAGTCCAGTCGCATAGCGACGTTTTTTTAGTTCTGCTGCAGGAGACCCCAGCAATCCATAGGCTCTGCCCCTGTCTCTCGTCTTTGTCTGTTCCTCGTGTTTTGCCTGGTTTACCGCTGGAAACGTGACCGTGCTCTTGGAATCTCCGGAGTCGACCAGGACATGCAGCCACTCTAACGGTTCCACTCGGGTCCGACCCCCGTTAGAGCTTGACCCTTTTCCCCCGAGATCCTACCTGAGGTAGTGGTCGTAAAGGGGATATAGTGGTTGAGGGGTAAATAAGGTCATGCAATACAGATTATTTTTACCTTCCAAAGACAGCATCACAAGCTGCAACCTTCCAGATCCAGACATATTTGCGTTCCATAGCGAAAACTGCCGCGACTCCCGCTTCGAAAACCAACAGTCCCCGAACCAGTGCCCGGGTGCAGGTCCGGCGAGGGGGCGAAACCTATCAAATGCAAAAATGTCTGGGTCTGGAAGGATGCAACTTCTGATGCTGTCTTCGGATTCTAAAAAAATCTGTGTTGCATGACTAGCAAGAGGATTCGATTTTGTGCTACACGGAGAGGGCATTTGTCATGCAGGATACGCATCAGAAAGCCCTCACAAATTTGTGATGCTAGGGCAGGCATCACAGACATCATGGGTCATGCAAAATGTGCATGACAAATCTTGCACTCTTCCAGACCCAGACATTTTTGCACTTGATAAAACCAGTCCGAAAGCGATGCAAGCGGCGGTCACTTTACTGGAAGAAAAAGGAAACCAGCACAAGCGCTATCCAATGCAAATATGTCTGGATATCTGGAAGGATGCAAGGTTTGTCATGCTGGTCTGGCACGACTGAAGAGTTTGTGATGCGTGTCCAAGACGAGACCTTCTTGCTTGTCATGCAAAACGCAGTTTGTCATGCGAAAAGCGCAAGAACACTAAGCCGCGCAAAGATTTCTCATGCTTGGCTGTGCATGACAGAGAGTTCACTACTCACAAATCAGCATTACAAGTTTCCAGACCCAGACATATTTGCAGTTAATAAGCGCCGGGGCAATGACAATTCCTCTTATTCATCATCCGCCGCTGTAAGTAAAATGAAACCTGGCAAAGTAGTTGCCATGCCGGCGGGAAATAAAAGCCACGGTTGCCAAGACGTGCCGGCGAACAGCAAAGCGGGTGGTCGGGGAAAACAGACGGAGCACAAGAGCGGTCTCGGTAATAGGTCTCCACCGCCTGCTCCCGCAGACAAACGGTCTAGCCGCCGGTCGCTGCAGAAGCGGCGGTCGTCGGTCGCGGTTTTCTTCCCCGGATCTAGTAGTACCACTTCGCCCAACGCAACCCCCAACGAAGGGGCGCACGGCCCCGCTGCAGGGAGGCGGTCGGTGTTGACCGGAGATCATGGGGGCGGTGGTGCACCTTTTGGAACTACCGGATATCATGTGTGAAAAGGTCCCCACGACGACCCCAGAGTCGAGATGGGCACTTTGCTACAGAAAGAAACGAGCAAGCTTTGTGTGTTGCGCATTACAGCATCCTTGGGCTCGTAGTGTAATCCTGTTCATCCTGCAAAACGGCATGACAAATGGATCGCCCCATCCTGAGTCTAGCATGACTAAGAACTCCCAGGTAGCATTTTAGAAAATGCTGCTCATGAAGCGGCGCATGAGAAACGTGTTCAGGCTTGCAGATTTGCTTGGCAGATCTGGATTGGGGACGTTTTTACATTGGATATCGGACTCCCTCTAGCCACGCGGCGGAGCACGCGGGCGTCGATCCACGACGAAAAAGCGATGCAGAACGAGTTGCAGCGAATATCATGAGTAAATATAACGTCCCCACCCCAGTAGTTTAAATTTGGTCTTTTCCAGTACATAAACACCCCAGTAGAGTTGTCATGCGGATTTGCATTTACAGGAAAACTGGTAATGCGCATCCCAATGAGAGGCGTTTTTACAACTAGTCGTGTTGCATTCTAGACCGTGTTTCGGCATGTGTAATGCTGCAGACCGGATAAGGAGGCGGCTTTCTTCTAGTGCGGCTGTCCTTGCCAATCTGCACTACAATGCTGGAAGAAACTTGTTTTGCGTGTCGCCCAAAACTTGTGGATTTGTGTTGCGGAGTTCGTCCCAGCAACTTGATGACCATGGGGGTCCCGTTTTTACTCAGGATAGCGAAAGTTGCCGACTTACCGCGAGATCGTGAACAAGAAAAAGCGGATATCCTATGTAAAAACGTCCCCACCCCATAGTTGTCATGCGAATCTGCATGCTCAAAATGTTTGTCATGCGGAGCCCCATGAGAAGCATTATCTAGTCGCGCTTTGGAATTTGTAATGCTCCAATCAGCATAATGGGCTAGATCTGTGATGCAGCTGATTGAGCTAAGCAGGACTACACTACGGGGCCAAACTTGTCATGCGCAACCGCCAAAGCTTGTGGATTTGTGTAGCAGATTGCCCATGTTGAGTATGGGGTGGGGACGTTTGCACTCAGGATAGCGGAGAATTTTAAGCTACATGTACCATGTGTTTCAGTATTGGTCCAACATGAACAGTATGCATTGCAAACATGTCTGGGAGGTCTGGAAGAATGCAAGTCTGTCATGCTTGGGCGACAAGACAGAAAGATCTGTCATGCTTGGTGCGCTACAGTGGTGCCACTTGTTTGTGATGCAAAAAGGCCGTTTTTCATGCGGTTCACGCTAGACATAGCCGCTCAGAAATAACCTGGCATGCGCGGCCCCCTAAAAATCCAGGTAGTTGCGACGTATCGTTCGGACATTAGCATCACAACTTTCCGGACCCAGACATATTTGCAATGCATACACAGTGAGCAGCTGTGTGAGAAGCTGCAGATTGAGTGATTTGGTGTTGTGCTTGTATGATCCATTCTGAGCTCGTGTATGAGACAATAAAACTTTATAAAAGTGACAGAAAAAGTTGTGTGAGTGAGTTCGTAAGTAAGTAGAAATGAACGAAACCAAATAATTACAAATAATGATGTTTCAAAATAAGTCGTGATCGTGAAAATGTTTCAACAGTAGACCTAGTAACTACGCAAGTAAAAAATGACACCTCGTTTCAAAAGTTTTACCAGTAGAAAGGACGGAAGTGAAAATTATGTCAGGAAAATTGCAAATATGTACCCCCATAGACACGCTTGTAGGCAGAGGCGGTAAAAAGATATTTCTCTCGATTTTGGAGCTGCGATTTGTGCTGCTTGAGAAAGTACATAAGACAGCTCTACAAGAACCACGAGCAGATTGAGTTTTTTTTCAGAACAGGATTTTGATCGTGTTCTTCTATTTCATGCCACCGATGTAATAATGTCGTGACTCGCATGACGCTTTCTCAGGTCGGTCAATCTGATTCTGTTGTTTGTGGAGATGAAGTGATAGTACAGAGTTCTGACTTCTCTGGAGAGTGGACTAGTACATTTGTTGAAAAAATCTAGGTCGCTGTCAAAGTCAATGCTGCATAGTCGTCATGTCAAGTATGATTCATCATCGCATGACAAACTCAATTTTCGTCGACAGGAGTCCTCAGGAAATAATTTGTCGTAAATCTTCGCAACGACCTCGTTGTTGTAAGTAGCTTAGCTAACACGTAAGTTTTATCCTACCCGCCCTATGTAGTGCTGCCCTTGTTTCCTTCTTTCTATCAGTGTTGTAGTTGAAATACTTCTCCGATGCGAATTTGTGAAACCACCGCCCCATGTTATGAAGATTTCTCACTCAAAGATTCTTCGTGTATTCCCCCATACTGCTACTATTGGATCGGGCTGACAGGTTTTATCTTCTTTACCTAAACAAGAGCAGCTTTGCCTTCAAACCAGCGCTGTTTTTGGTACGTTGATACAAGTAATAAGTCTACCCCTGCTCTTAATGTGATAAAGTACAACAACCATCAGCACACTTTTATTTTCTCTTACGACCCGGCTTCTAGCCATTTTGATTCGAAACAGCATGAGCTCGTCTTCCACTACCTCAACGATGGAGAGTCGGTCTCCGGCGCTCGATATTAATTCAACCCCCGCTCATAATTTTATCTCGCTCAATGCTAACACACCCTCTAGTTCTACCCCAGATCTTGTAGCAAGAGCAAACATAAAGACCTTGGACAATGTCGACGAGAGAAGTGAAGAACCGGCGGAGGACCTCCCTATCAAAATGAAAAATGCCCCCTCCCCATACTGAAACGGAACTTCTGATGCTGGATTTGTATACACAAATACGCTTTGCATTGCAGGAAGGCATTGTGCAGCTCCGCTCCAGAAGACTTTAGTAAATACAGACCACGCTTCTATACTTGTCCTGCGGCGCTGTGCAGCTGCACAGGCTTTCGCTAATATTCTGGGTTGAATGGAACTGGTCATGCTGATATAGGTACTGACTTGCACGGCGGCCCATGCAGCAGTTTCCATTGCTGATGAAACCTCATTGGGAGCCTCGCAGCCATTTCTTTGTTCTTCTGTGGCGGGGGCGCATGATTTCATAGTGATACAAGTTTCGTTTCAAGAGTGTGAAGAGGAGTGTCGCAGTATTGACGACGGTACAACAAACAGCTCGTATGCAGCGAAAGTAAAGCACAAAAAGTATCCGATTCGCAAACACGTCTCCACTCCGTAGTCCTCAAAATGTTGGGACGAACTGAGCATACACATATCAAAAAACTCTGGGCATGCACATATGAGCAGGACAAGCCTAGGGTGGGGACGTTTTTCCACATGATAAGAAGAAGGAAAAATACATTCAGCAGGAATTCCCGGATGGGTCGACCAAGATATATCGCACGAAATAAACACTGTTTCACTGCGCACTTGTGAAGATGCAGTAGAGACAACTGCAACACATCGCACATGATTGTTTTGCTGTAAATGCAACAAGGAGGGGCATTTGTTTATTTTCCACATGTTCTAATATTCGTCTTCCCTGACGGAGGTGGAACAGCAACACATGGAAGAATCTTCTTGTCATGTGTACTAGCCCGGGGTTGTCATGCAAATCTTGTACATTGATTGATGTTGGTCACAGTGAAAGAGCAGTTTTTTCGGACGATAACCCACTTCGTATAGATAGTAAAAATTATAGGAGAAATAGCAGATCGACTATCCAGGAACAAGACTGTGCTAGTGACGCTTTTTTTTTAATAGAACAGCATGTTCGTAAACTTGTTAGTTTTGCAGATGAAGAAAGAGAAAAAGCCACACTGTGCTGGCCATGCATAGCTACTACACTTCCGTGGAAGTAATCAAATTGTTCCCCATGGAAAGAGACGCTAGCACGGTTTGTTTTTTCCTTTTCATAGCCATATCTGCAGCCCGTGTAAAGAAGGACAAAAGTCAGAACGCAAAATCGCCCACTGCGATCTCCACCGGAACGTCGGTCATTTCCGTGGCGACGACACCAACGAGCATATCAAATGCAAATGCGTCTGGGTCTGGAAAATTGCCAGGTTTGTCATGCAGATTCTGTATCATCCCTGATGCCTGTAATGCATGAGCTAGCATCACAGATTTTTAGAGGGCTTGTTCCTAATGCCTATCCCGCATGAGAAATGCACTCTCCGCGTAAAAACACAAACTGGACTTCTGTTGCTGGTCATGCAGTACAGAGTTTTTTGGAATCCAAAGACAGCATTACAAGTTCCAACCTTCCAGACCCAGACACATTTGCATTTCATAGAGTAGTGTTGAGTACGATTCCGCACGGTCTTACACCGAGATGATCACGCGGATTAAGGAAAAGCAGAAAACTATCCAAGGAAAAAAGTGTTACAGTTACACATTGTGTTGCGGGACAAGCATCACAGAGAGCCTTTGCCATGCACAAAATGCTTTCGAGCCTCGTTTTGTTTGTGTTTTGCCTTATGATCACTGCATTGCAAATTTTCTCTGACATGCAAGGCAAGTTTGTGATGCTGAACTCACTACAAAAGAAACTAATACTTTTTTCCTTGGATAAAAACGCCTAAGGTGGCGGGGAGTAGTGGCAGTGCTACCGATGGTGGAGCGTCGTCGAAACCTGGCAGCAACAAGTTCAACACGCCGACGAGTAGCCCCCGCGGAGCTGCTGCCCCCGCGGTCCCGGGAACAAGCAGCCCCGGATCGACGGAGATGAATTACGACGATACATCAAAACCCGCAATTGACCTAAACGCCGTTACCTTGAAGCAAGACGCGGCGCCGGGAGACTATGGAAGTGTCAGGATCGAAATCGTCAAAGTTGAAATGGTTTGCCATGCATAAAATGCAACTCAGAGACTGGCACTATTGCAGAGGACGCAAGGGTGGCAGATTGTAGTGCTGGCAAGGGTCGAGAATTGGGTTGCTGATTAGCATGACAGAGGGGAGCCCTTTTGCCCGAAACAGCATGACAGACTTACTTTAGAGGCCAGGAAAATTTGTCATGCGCCACTTGAAAACTAGGCGCCAACTGGTATCCGTTTTGCGCATCACAAATTATTTCAACAGTGACGATTTCGATCCTGACACTCCCATAGAGACTATGTCGGGAATAAAAACATCATCGTGATCCCAGAAAACAGCAACAGCGAAGTATCCCGTGTAAAGACGTCCCCACCCCAGAGTTGTGATGCAAATCTGCATGGTGAGAATGTGAATGTCTCTCATGCGGAGCCCCATAAGAAGCAATTTCTAGCCGTGTTTTGGATTTTGTTATGCTCCAATCAGCATCATGCGCTACATCTGTGATGCTGCTAAACTACCTAAACAGGAGCGCACTACGAGGCCAAACTTGTCATGCGCAGCAGCCAAAGCTTGTTGATTTGTCTTGCAGATTTCCCAACTTGACCAAGGGGTCGGGACGTTTTTCCAAAGGATACGAAGTAGCTTCCGATACCACCTCAAACTCCTCCGTCTCCAATCTCGCCCAGTATCACATGCAAAAATCCCTGGATGTCTGGAAGAATGCCAGGCTTGTCATGCAGGTTTTCCGTGACCCGTGAGGTCTAATTTGTAGGACACAGCGTGACAGATTCTGTGAGAGTTCTAGCATGCCTATCCTGCAGGAGAAACTGCCTCTCGATTAGGTCAAAAGTGGACAGCTTTTGGTAATCATGCAACACAGATTTTGACATGATTCAGATTTAGCACGACAAGTTACATCCTTTCCAGACCCAGACACTTTTGCAATCCATACTCAGCATCTGGAAACCATGCACGCGGGTCTCAAGAACGCACAGTTTCTTATCCCACAGAAAAAAGCTGGCAGGGCAGATTTGTAATGCAAAAATAAATACACAGAAAAATCTGTCAGGGGCGGCCTCATAGCATGCCGTTTAGGATATGCAATGCAAATTTTTTTGTCTATTTGTTTTTGCATTACAAATATGACCTGCCAGTTTTTTTCTGTGTGATATTTCTGAAATCTGCCGTCTACGGCGGAATCGACTATGGAACACAAATATGTCTGGGTCTGGAAGAGTGGAGAGCTTGTCATGCAGGTTTTCCATGACCCGTGAGGTCTGCAGTGCAGACCTAGCATGGCAGATTTTGCAAGGTCTATGTCTCATGCCTATCCTGCATGAGAAACTCCCTCTCGTCGAGCAGTTGGTCACAAGTGGACAGCTTTTATTGGTACTCGCGCAACAGTGATTTTTGTATGTTGCAGATTGAGCATGACAAGTTGCAACCTTCCAGACATCCAGGGATATTTGCCATGCATATTGACGGCGTGATCACAACGTTTTCCATCATTTCCTCGGCCCACGGGGTATCTGAGAGAAAAAAGCTGGCAGGGCATGTTTGTAATGCAAAAACGAATACAGATACACAGAAAAACTTGTCATCGGCGGCCCCATGGCATACTGTTGGGGATATGCAATCCAAATCCTTTTTGTTTATTCATTTTTGCATTACAAATGACCTGCCTGCTCTTTTCTGTGTGATACGGGGCGCACCTTTCCTACGGGGTCACGGTCACACTCGGAATTGCGAACGTTCTAGCGGTATGCACTGCAACTATCCACCCTGGATGTTGTCGGGAAACCTGTGATGCTGCATGGCGCATGACTGCAACGCGTGCAATGGAAGCCAAGCATGACAAACTTTCGAAACCACAACGCTTTCTGCTGCCTGACGCGCATTGCAGATTGCGTTTTTGCAGAACAAGGGAACAAGCTGCTTATAATTTGCTGCTGATGCAACACTGATTTTCTAGGAATGCAAGGCACGCATTACAAGTTCCACCCTTCCAGACCACCTCCAGGGATATTTGCAATGGATAAGCGGACGGCTTCTCCATGGGGTTTGGCGATTTCATCTCTGGAAAGTTGGAGAAATCTTTCGTCGAGGGGGAAAAGCAGAAGGAAGTGACGGAGTTCCGGAAAAAACCCGAGCACGAGAGTATAACCCGCTCAGGTGTTACAATTTCAAACGTTACAATAGAATCTGAGATTTGTCTTGCATGATGAGCATGACAGACTCGCAGAGCGCTCCACTTTTTTGCAATACAAATTTCGCCAGATTGTAGTGGGGTTTGGGGCTCTGGAACTTGTCATGCAAAATCCCCTGAGAATCGGCTAGATCATGCACTCTTGCATCACAGATTTCCAGATTCTATTGTAACGTTTGAGGTTGTAACAGCTGAGCGCGTTATAGAGAAGGCCGAGATGGTGGAGATGCTGCGGGAAAGGGAGCAAATGGAGGAAGACGACGCGAAGCAACTGGTCGCGATTATGGGGAAATACGAGCATCTATGGATTGCAAATATCCCTGGATGTCTGGAAACTTGTAATGCTGAATGGTCATGGCTGACTGTGCATTTAAGTGCGGCGCAACATGACAAACTTTTCAAACGCTCTGTCATGCGCAGGACGCATTACAAACTGCGTTTTTGCATGACGAAAGTGTGGCGCTTTATTATTTGCTGACTATGCAATACAGTTTTTTTTGGAAAAATGCGAAACACGCAATACAGGTTCAACCTTTATTCCAGACCCAGACAGATTTGCAGTTAATAGCATCTTTTCATCGACAACATGATGCGGTACGAGCTGATATCCTGTGTAAAAACGTCCCATCCCAGAGTTGTCATGCACATCTGCATGCTCAAAATGTTTGTCATGCGGAGCCCCATGAGAAGCATTCTCTGGCCGTGTTTTGTAATGCGCCAATCAGCATGATGTACTAGATCTGTGATGCTACTGAACTACCTCAAACAGCACTGGACTCCGAGTTCAAGTTTGTCATGCAAAATAGCCAAGACTTGTGGACTTGTCTAGCCGATTCCCCATCTTGACTATGGGGTGGGGACGTTTTTACATAGGATAACTGAACTTAGAAGCCGAAACCGAGTCCGAGTGTGATCTGGTCAAGAACGGGGTCGCAACTATTACAATGAAAATAAATCTCCCCTCCCCATACTCAACTGGAGATTTTTTGTGTAGCATGATTTGTGATACTGCCTTGCGTCTTCAGCATGACAGGAAGCAACTGGAAGTGGGAAGCAGCAGGACAATTTGCCTGCAAACGAGGCCGCGTCTGCGTCTCTTGGCCTTCTAGCAATACAAGTGTACTCAAATCCAGCATCACAAATCTCGTTTTCGATATGGGGAGGGGGGATTTTTCCTCACAATAGCAACTTTCTGGTCCTTCCTGGTCTTCGGCGCACTGCCGCTGTACGTCTACCTGCTGGGCTTCGCTTGGGAAGAAGAGGACCGGGATATCAATGTCGTTTACATCGTCGCGTGTGTGGTTTCCGCCGTCGCTTTATTCTGCGTCGGGGCGATTTCGGCGTTTTTGGTCAAGCAGAGTTGGGACAAAATCCTCCATTATCCAGTTGAAAAATGAACCTCCCTCCCCATATTTCTCAAAACGAAGTTTCTGATGCTGGATTTCCGTACTTCTACGCAAATACAGTCTGTATTGCAGTAAGGGCTACTTACCCTGCGGGTCCAACAGCATGACAAATCGCTTCCAGAAAAATGGGGCAGAGCAAGCCTCTCCGCTCGCCTTCTTGCATAGGAAAAAAGGTGATTTGTGGCCACAAATAATTATCTGCGTCGCAAATTTCTTTCCTGTTGAATGTGGGGACGTGGGGGGATTTTTTTTCCTCAGGATAGCCAAAACGGGCTCTTCACGCTGTTGAACGGTGCAGTGGCTGGGACGCTGAGTTACTTTGTCGGCTTTGCGTATGGAGGCGTCAGGATCGAAATTGACACAATCGAAAAATTTGTGATGCATAAAATGCATGACGCGAAATACGTGCGTTGCTGAGCAGGCAAGTGAGGCCGATTGTAAGCCCGTTTGGGGTTACAGCTCGAGCTGCTAAAGCAGTAGGAGAGTATCTGTCTTCTTTGCCTAAACAGCATTTAGGCACCACCAGAATTTGTCATGCGCCACTTAGAAACTGGGTTCGATTTGGAATCCATTTTATGCATGACAAATTTTTCGACTTTGTCAATTTCGATTCTGACACTTCTATATTGCGTTTGAACAGATGCTGATAAGCAGACTCTGAGGCAAAATCATCGCTGTGGTGAGAAGTAGTAGTAGAGGCAAAACCAAAAGCAAAGCTATGCGCTGCAAGTATGTCTGGGTCTGGAAACTTGTGATACAAGGAAGGAAATAGTGCGCACACTCGAATGCACTGCCAGTGCCAAGCATGACAAGTTTTTTCGTGGTTTTGAGTTGCGTACTCCGCATGAGAAACAGAAACTGCGTTTTATTTGCATGACAGGCAAGACCAAGAGGAGCTCTTTGCGGTGACGCAGCACAGAGTTCAGAGTGAACATCATGCCAGACTAGCATGACAAATCTCGTTGGAATCTCCCAGACCCAGACGTATTTGCATCTGATAAAAGTAGTCCGTAGCCTGTTTGGCGAGCAACGACGACCACTTAAGGGAAATACTACTACATTATTAAGCAACACAAAAAGAAAAAATATATCGTCAAAAAAGCAAAATGTGAATTCGCGCGCCGGTGTAATTTCTTCTAATGAGAGTCGCTTGTTATTAATGTTACCCTCCACAACTTCGAGCAGCCTCGCGTGTTTGATTGTATTTTGGTATGACAAGGTAGTAAACCGGGGCTTTTCAGAACCACACAGAAATCGGATTTTTATGAAGCGGAATTTTGACCAACAGACGGTCAAACAGGGCCGAACATTGTGGATGAAAATTCATGTTGCAAAAAGTACAACTCGATTTTATGTATTAACACAGAAAAACTTCTGTATATGGCAGGAGAGAATAAATCAGTATCAGATCGAATGGAACTCCACGGTCGTCCATCAAGGCGGAGATAAAAAGAGGCCGTGAAAGTATAAGTAAAGCTGAAGTGTTGATTTCAAGAACCACTGCTAAATTACTTAATACCCTGTCGCACTTGACAAGATGGGCATCCGTCGCGGCGGGATCTCCCCGGGTTTGGTTTAGGTTTCAGGGTTTAGGGTTCCCCATTAGGGGGCCCCACTTAATACCCTGTCGCGTCGTAGTCTATCCTCGCATTCTTGTAGCCGAACTTGTGTCGTCTAAGCGCGCGCCTGCAGTGGTCTGATGTTTGACGGATCCGTTTCGACTGCGGCGAGTGAGAATTATGGTTTTAGTCACTTGAATCAGGCGCGGTTTATCGAGGAGAGAAAAGTGATGAGGGAAACGCTTTCGTTCGCATCGTGAATCGTCACGTTTTGTTTGCGTTTCCCAATTATATCTGTTTTCGTTTTCCATTTCATCTAGCTGAAACGCACTGATTTTTTCCAAAGAGCTGCACACACTGGAACATTAAATAGAGGTTGAGCCGGAGGTCCTCCAAGTGAAACGAAAGGACGAGGAGGACTACTGTCCTTCGTAAGATCCATTGCAAGCGCAACAACTTCAAAAGAGTTTACACTTTGACATGCCCACTGACCTGAACCCGTCCGCCGCCTACCTTCGGCAGCTGGTGCCAGGAGGTAGAGTGCTGTTGCCAGGAGCGTTGCTGCTCACCTGTCTGTCGATTTCGCAGCTCTTCACTCCATCAAGTAACTACCCCTGCGCCGTCGCCGAAGCCCGCCGGTTTGCGAAAGAAAAGAAGCAGGAGAAGAAAAAGCGCACTAGGCGCCAGCGGAAGTTGCGGGAAGAACAACACCAGAGACACGAAAAGAAAAAGCACCAACGCGGAAAGAGGAACAAATCCGCTAACTCGCAGCTGGATGATAGCGAGTTGCGGAAAGAAGACGGCGCGATCTCAGCGGGTGAAGGTGATTCGTCACTTCTATTCGGGGCGGCAGGTGGTCGCGGGTCGTGTATGAACTGCAAAAGTATCGTACCCGTTTTTAGTAGTTGCAGTCATGCAATACAAATCATTTTCTTAAGGTAAATCCGCATTACAAATTGCATTTCTCGCCATGCAGAGGAAATTTGTAGTGCATTTCTACGAGTGTGATACTATTGCAATTCATATCTTCGCAACTTCTGCAACCGGACGTCGAGAGCCGCCCGCTCGGCGAAGACGGCAAACCGTTCATCTATGACCCGCGCTGGTGTTACAATCTCATAGACGCGGTTACCGTAGAAACGGGGATTTGTCATGCAAGAAGTGCACGCCCTGGCCTGGCTTACTCTGCTCACAGGAATACGCATGGCAAGTTCTGGAGTCCCAAACCGCGGCACTAGAATCTTCTGGCGGAATTTGTACTGCAGAAAGTGGAATAAATGTGCTCTGCGAGTCTGTCATGCTCAACATCCTGCAAGACAAACTCGAAATCCAGACTCTATTGGAACAGTAGAGATTGTAACACGACCTGAGCGGGCCATATCATCGGGCCGCTGTTACCTCCTTCAACGGAAGGATCCACGAGGGATTGGAACACATCTTCGCGCCCGTATGACAGTGCACAACCCCCCTCTCCCTCATTTGTCATGCAGAAGACCCAGTCCACCCTTTGCCTCGTGGCATTGTTTGCATGACCAGTTCTGGTAGCCCAAATAGAACTACACTCCAGCGCAAATTTTTCATGCAAAAGCGGCACTCTTGCTGGTGCTTGTACTGCCGCTCATGCTATACAAACGAGGGGGAGGGGGGGTTGTGCACTCTCATAGCCCGGTCGGTGTAGACGGATATTAAGAGGAAAAATCCCCCCTCCCCATATTGAAAAGGCATGTTTGCGAAAATTTGTGTTGCTGATTTGAGGTCACAAATCAGATTTGTTTTGCAAGAAGACAAGGGCAGAAGCTTCCGCCCCATTATGGAAGCGATTTCTCATGCTGTTGGACCTAAAAGGGAGCCGCTTACCATGCTGAGCAACTAGACGCATACGCCCCTACCTAGCTTGGGGATCTGACCGCAATGCCTTCCTGCAATACAAAGCTGATTCGTGTACTCAAATCCAGCATCAGAAGTTTCGTTTTGATATGGGGAGGGGGGATTTTTCCTTTTGATAACGGAAAGCCGTTCATCGGACCGCTGTTGCCAGTATGCGTTGCAAATATGTCTGGGTCTGGATGGATTCGAATTTGTGATGCGAATTCTACATCATGGCAAAATCTGTCATGCATGGTCAGCAAAAGGCCCCATTTTCTGTTACAAAAGAAAAACGGGGCATTTGTCATGCGGATTAGGCATTGGGATACCGGCTCGGAATTTGTGATGCTAGGCCCTGCATGCCAGACGATCTGGGCTAGGCAAAAACTGCATCACAAATGTCTGCACCCTTCCAGACCCAGACAGATTTGCATTTGATAACCAGTACCAGGTGGTCCTGGGGCTTCACCACAAACCGAGGCCGGAGGGAATGACGTGAAAGAACCTCAAGACCCCCTCCAGTCGGCGCAAGGATCGCAAGAAGGAGATCCTATTCGTGCCCAACCACACACGACAACGCTGGGAGCGGATGACACGGAGCCCACGAGGACCGTAGTTTCTGCCTCACCGAGTAGTTTCCCCACCCCTGCCTCGTCGGCTCCTTTCTTCCCCGCAGACACGCTACCCACGCCTGCGGAAGAGTTGCAGACACTGGCGAACGAGGAACCGAAAGCGCAGGGTGTGATCGAAGAATCCTACACACCTATTACGGACGAACAGGGCAATGTGTATGAAATGCAAAAATATTGATCCCTGGATGTTCTTGTCTGGAAGTGTGCAACCTGTCATGCTTCAACCTCTGGACTCGAAAAAAACCTGTATTGCATGAGCAACAACAAGACTTTACTTTTTCCTGCGCGGAAACAAGGGCCTTTGTTTCTCATCATACGGGGTAGGTAAGTTTCAAAAAGCCCTCAAAAATAAATCTGCGAAGATGCTAGGACATGCATCACGGACATCATGGGTCATGCAAAATGTGCATGACAATCTACCGCACTCTTCCAGAGGAGGACCCAGACATGTTCTTTGCATTTTTTGATAACGTCATTGGACACTCGAAATCTACCACTGTTTTCATGGTCGGCGGGTCAGACTCAACCGGGATGAGCTATGGGGGTGTCAGGATTGAAATCAACAAAGTTGGAATAACTTGTAATGCATGTTATGGATGAAAGTTGTGACCCAGATACTAAGTGGCGCATGGCAAATTTTGGTAGAGCCAAAATGCAGCTCCTCATGCTGTTTGGGTAAGGGAGACGCCTTTTGTCATGCTACTTTACAGCTCAGCTTCTAGCCCTCAACAGGCTTACAATCTGCCTCACTTACCTACTCTGCAAGACAGGCACTCTGTGCGCTGCAGTTTATGCATGGCAAGCTATAATTTCAACCTTGACGATTTCAATGCTGGCACTCCCATATGAGCCCGCTGTTGCCGACAGGTGGTGGACCAGCGTTGCAGCTCCTCGACCCCGTGTTGAAGATGCCATCCGGTTTATTTTCCGGGGAGGCAAGAACAGCGCCGGCGCTACAAGCCGAACGTGGTCCACTGCTGTACAACCCGCAACACGGGGGCGGGCTCCAGCTGGTGGGGGACCCGCGGGCCGGGGCAAAACAAGCCGCTGCGGTGGCCCAGCAGCAGACACGAACGGCCACGCCGCCGAAGCCCGCCTCAACACCCTGTGGCGGAGACGGAGAGACGTCTTGCGGCGGCTTCTTCCCACTAGACGCACCGATGGAAAAGCCCGTGGCTGGTGCGGCTGCAAACACAGCAGGAGGAGCGGGGCCAGGTACGACCGCAGCAGCGGTGCCAGAAGCAACGCTGGCGCAACCAGGACGAGCCGGCGCAGCTGGAGTGTCCTCCCCTCCAGCTGGGTCGGCAAGAAACGCACCGGTGCTTCATCCTGCTGCCGAACCGATTCTCATCGTGGACCAAGAGGGTGGGCCGCCTCCGGCGAAA
The DNA here is from genome assembly GCA_905178155.1 of Amoebophrya sp. A120. NCBI lineage: Eukaryota > Dinophyceae > Syndiniales > Amoebophryaceae > Amoebophrya > Amoebophrya sp. A120. The sequence goes on along the minus strand of CAJINV010000002.1, from coordinate 3,765,286 downwards.
ACAAATGCCGTCCTGCAAGTTGGTCCACCAGCTGCGACGGGATACCAACATGTGATGCTGAGCAGTAGTTCCTCATCTTCCGCAGCCGCCGCGACCACATCTTTCTTGCAGGAGGGAGAACTGGAGGTGGGCGGTAAGGAACTACAGGAACAAGCTGCTCCTCTGCACACACCTCCTGGAAGCAGTAGAAGTCGGAGTAGTACAACTACAGCCTCGACGCCGCCCACCTCTCGCACTAGCGGGAGCTCGTTGGCAAACACGAAAACAGGAGTTCTTGCTGGCGCCTCGTCGTTTTTACAAGAAAGAGGCCAAGAACAGGAAAGCAGCCAAACGTCGTTACAACAAACTGCTTCTGGGCCGCCGCAGCCCCCGTCCACCGCTGCTCCGCCTGCGACCGCCGAAGGGACAGGTGCCAGCGACGGGGGGAATAAAGCGGCGAACGAAGCTGGAGATGCCGGCCGCATCCACCGCATTCGGCCGCATCCGAAATCCCTCGATTCATGCTGCGGGGACCCGGACGAAAATAAATCTGAGGTGGAGGAAGACACGTCAACTCAGGGGAGTCCGAAGGAAATGAAGTCTGCGGGAGGAGTAAAAAATCTGGATGAAAAACAAGATTCCCAGACGATCATTACCGCAACACCGCCGTCTTCGTCGTCTTTTCTCGCCACCTCCACCAACACTGCACGCCAAGCGATCACCGTATCAAATGCAAAAATGTCTGGGTCTGAAAGAATGCAAACTCCTCATGCATATTTGCCATGCCCCATGAGTTTCGGAATGCAGGGCCGAGCATGACAGAGTCTGTGACGTCTCTGTCATGCCTATCCTGCATGAGAAACTCCCCCCCAGCTTGGTCAAAAGAGGACAGCTTTTGGCAGTCATGCAACACAGATTTTTGCATGATTTGGTTTTAGCATGACAAGTTCCAATCTTCCAGACATTTCTGCAATTCATACACCGACGAAGCGGACGAATTCATGAAGCAAGCCGTCGAGCAGAACGACGAGGATAACCTCGGGGGGGAAGGGAAGAACGGGCACGGCAACCCCAATGATCCGGAGCACCGCAGAGGAAGTAGATCTTGCGGAGGAGGTAACTCTTGCGGCGGCGGAGAGGCCGATGAAGGTGAAGGGAATAAAGGACGGGGTAAAGGAGAGCAGGAGGAATTATCAAAGTGAAAAATCTCCCCTCCCCACATCAAAACGAAATCTCTGATGCTGGATTTGCGTACACAAATCAGATCTGTCTTGCAGTAGAGGACTGCAGGCCCATACCATGCCAATGGAGAGAGGTTCTGGCCTAGGCTCTTAGCATGAGGAACGTCTATGCTGTAGGCCGAACAGCATTACAAACCGCCTGCATATGATGGGGCGGAGCCTATGCCGTTGCTTTCTTGCAAGACAGACGCGATTTGTGGCCACAAATCAGCATCGCAAATTCTCTATAGGCATGCCTTTTCGATATGGGGAGGGGGGACGTTTCCTTACGATAGGAGCCACGAGCTGCGGGCGAGGTGCCGGAGCCGGGGAAGGAAGGAGGTGGTGGTGAAGGGAACGCTATCTTCAAGACGGTATTGGGACGAGAACAAGAGGATGGTGCGTCCTCTGCGACATCGAGTGACACTGCAAACAGAAACGCGACTGCGAGTGAAGATACGAAGACAAGAACTTCTGCGGCTGGTGCGACAACACCCTCCGCCGCGTCGTCGTTCTTAGCTACCTCCGAGGGGAGAAACAAGATGAAACAAGAGCCGGCAAAGAAGAAAAAGCAGGAGGCGTCCGACGAGGAGGAGGATGAGGGTGGAAGTGATGATGGTGGCAACGACGAATACAGTGGTGGTGAGGAGGAGGAAGATGAGGCCGCTCCTCCGAAAAAAGGAGCAAACAAAGGCGGCAAAAAGGGCGGGAACAATAAACAAGAAGAAAGCGAAGACTCAGACCCCGACGTTATGTACGCAGACGATTTTTTGGGCCTGAACTCCTGTTGCGGTGGCAACACACCGGTGACGCAGCCGCCCCCGTCCGATGAAGAGGAAGTAGATAAGCGGCCCTCAAAGTCGTCTGCAAAAACGAAAAAAAAGAAACAGCCACCGTCCGACGAAGAGGAGGAGGGAGAAGACGAGGAAGAGGAGGAAGACGCAGCAGCATCGACCAGTAGTAGCAGCTTTTTGGCCACAACGACCGGAAGGAAAAAAACTGCGACTGCCAGGTGGAAGGCGAAGAAGATGTTGAAGATGCAAAGCAAGAAACGCAGCCACGCGGAACCAGAACAACCCGACGCAGCCGAGATTGCCCCACGACTCCCCGAACAAACGGCACCGAAGGAAGAACAACCAGCGGAGGAAGAAAAGCAGGAGGGTAGTAGTACGACCAGTGCTAGCACGACGGGTGGCTGCTGCGATTCCGATCCCAAGTCTGGGCCCATGGACATGTCGGAGGAGGGCGGTAGCGCTAAAATAAACAAGAGTACTAGTAGTACAGAAGAAGAAGCCGTGCCGGCCACTGAAGTAGATGACGACGAAGAGGCAGCGGCGGCCTCCTCTTCGTTCCTGTCCGCGACGGCTTTAGAGGGTGAAGAACCGCCGTCTGCGAAAATTTTCACTGCCCCATCTTCGTTGTCCGATGTGGCGAGAAGCGCTGTGCTGGAAACGATAACGAAACGTGTGAAGACCTCATCTTTGGGAAGGACGAGTGAAATAAGTCCTGCGGATTCCATGATCACCGCTCCCAGCGACGACCACACGCAGGAGGAACTGCCGAGTAGCACGACTTCTGTCTCTAGGCCGGCGAACATCTGTTGTTTCCAGACACGGGCACATCTTGCATGACAACGTCTTTCATTGTGTTCCTGCTGCCTTGCGCAGCATTACAAAGTGATGCATAGGAGCAGCTTTTTTTGGGTAGTAGAACTTTTTGCCAGAAACAGAAGTTGAACTTGTGATGCAATTTGTACCTAAACGCCGGGACAATATTTGTATTGCATACTCTCCATGCTTTCTCTCGACGAGGAACTGAACGTGATTGCCGAGACGAAAGTGCCGCTGGGGACGAGTATGGAATGTAGATATGTCTGGTTCTGCATGACAAAAGAGGTCGCGACTTCGTTTCATGCACTACAGATTCAGATCTGGTAGTTATGTCTTGCAAATCATCTCGCATGAGAGATCTTCCAGAGCAGGACCCACACGACATATTTGCAATGCATCACGAGTTCCCAGGCGCAGCTCGCGAAGGAAAACAGCGGGATTGTGGAGGCGTACGCGCCACCCGCCGCGTCACCTGCACCGGCGGAGGAACAGAAAAAGGGAAACACGACATCGAGCGTTATCAAGTGTAAAAATGTCTGGGTCTCCTGGAAGATTGCCAGGTTTGTCGTGCATATTTTGCATGACCAATGACGCCTGTAATGCATGCCCTAGCACCCCAGATTTTTAGAAGGCTTCCTGATGCTTATTCCGCATGAGAAATGCCCTCCCCGTGTAGCACAAAATGGACTCCTTTTGCTAGTCATGCAATACAGATTTTTTTGGAATCCAAAGACAGCATCACAAGTTACCACCTTCCAGACCCAGATACTTTTGCATTTGATAAGCGTGAACGAACGCGGATTTGCCGTGACGAACGATCCGATATGGTGAGCAAAAACGTCCCCACCCCAGAGTCAAGATGGGAAATCTGCTATACAAATCGCCAGGCTTCGGCTGTTGCGGAGGACAAATTTGGGCGAGGAGTTTGATCGTATTCAGCTGGTGCAACCGCATCACAGATCCACCAGCATACTTCTATGCTGATTCAAGCATCACAAATCTCAAAACACCGAATAGAAACTGCTTCTCATGGGAGGTCTACTCCGCATGAGAAAAGTTTTCAGCATGCAGATTTGCATTACAGCTTTGGGGAGGTGGGGACGTTTTTCCAAATGATATCCGAACGACCCGAACTATGACGACGGAAGATTCAAACGCCGGAAGAAGCCCAGCTGTGGTTGCGGGGACTGTGCCGCGGCCTGCGCCGGGGGAGAAGAAGAGGAAAAAGTTGTAGACAAGGCTGCGGTCACCGCCAGCACTCCTACGGAACAACAGCAACCAGCGCAGACAGTGGCGCAGCCAGCACCGGCTGCCACGACGGCCCCATCGACAGCTGCCTCGTTTTTGGAGAACCTCCACGGCCCGTCGTTTGCGGAGATGAAGACGACGGCGGTACTACTAGCGGCGGAAGAAGAAGGAAAAGCCCCCGCCCCTGTCGTGGTGTTCGAGAAACGAAACTTGAGGGGGTCGATGAAAAAGCAAAAAGAACTTCTCGCCGCGGCGGCTGCGGCGGGAGCGGGAGCGGGGGAGGAAGGAGCGTGAAAGGGAAAGGTTGACAGATGAGGACGAGAAAATGCTGATGTTGTTCATCCATCAGAAATGAGTATCAGACAGAACGCTTAATACCGAGAAAAATTTTATCAACTTCATTTCGGATTGTTTATGAAGTTTATCTATTCGCCTGTAAGAATTGCTAAATCTTATCAAAGATGTTCTACACGACCAAATTAAGTTTCACTTCTTGACAATGATGTACACTTGCCTCCGCGGCTCGGAAATCGATATGCTTCTACTGCTGACAGATATCATGTTTGAAAAAATGTATCGCAAATTTTTAGCCGGCTTTCTACAACGTATCGCCGCATTACTACTCACGACGCGTCGAATTTTGCTTGCAAACTGAAAAAAGTAAGAGTAGCCTGTATGTGTACAAGACGAAAAAAGTAAAAGCGTGTTGAAGCTGATGCGCAAACGATGAAGAAAAAACTGTATACGACCTAATATGTACTATCAATTCTACGGACCGGCTTGGCGTGGTGCAAATAGTACAGAACCGCGAAAGCTCCGTGTGTGGTTTGAGTTTTAGTTTCTGCGGAGAGCAGTCGTGTGTGCAAGGAGCGGGAGAACATATTTGCGGCGAGTACAGCGGCGCGGCTTCGGAATGGCGTAACGGTCCACAAGGCACTGATAGGGCTCGCGGCGCCCACATTTCTCGCAAAAACAAAACAGAGGCCGCCCCTGCGAGTATTCTGCGAAGCAGGGCCGGCAGGGCGCCGAGAAATGGCGCGTTCGGGTTACGAGATACGGGAGGAAGGGCGCCCCTGTCGCGCAAAAGGCGACGTGGATGGGCTGCCGACTGGGCCCGCGCCTCGTTTGCGTGCCGGCCTTTGCGGCTCTTCATAACAACCGCCGGCCCGAGCCCTGGGAAGGCACCCGCGGTAAGTAGCTAGAGCCTTCAAGCTGAACCGCCCGCGCCCTCATGTTGTGCCCCTGAGCGCCTTCAATACCTATCCAAGCAAGTCGGGCCGTGCTTCCTGCAGCCGGACGGCAGCCGCAAGAGCGACGGGCGGGGGCCGGCGCGCCTCGCCATCGTGCTGGCGCTGGTTGCGTCAAAATATGCGAAGTGGCGCAGACTTCGGCACCCCCTCGACCCCGCTGGCGAAATTTTGGGTCGCGCCGGACAGAAACAAAGGAAGCCCGCCGGCCGCCCCTGCTGCGGGGGGCCGGGCGGCATGTGTTTGCCGGGCCAATGGGCGGCGTTGCCTGCCTGTTCGCCGCGACCCGACCAGCCACGGCCCCCACTCGGGCCGCCGGGCGACGCCGCCAGCGAAAGCCCCGCAAGGAGGCGGCCCGCATGCGAGGGCGCGCGCGGCGCTTGACGCGCCCGGCGGCTCGCGAACATGGTAGACTCGCAGGGCAAGAGCCAGGAGGAACCGGCGTTCGAAGATGTAGACTGACCGCCCGAAGACCATTCTCGACCCATTGGCGGTCTTGATACTCTTCCAGATCCTACGACTTGGCGTTCCTGTCGCAGACTATTACGCCGGGGGCGCGTCCGAATATGACCCAGCGAAGTCCGCGCACCGCCCGGGGCGCTGCGCCAGCTGCCGCGCAGGTGGCGCGCCCGCGTCCTGGGCCGGGCTCGGTGTGGCCGAAGCCAATGGGCCGGGGCCGCCCGGCGCCCGCCCATCTTGGCCATTTGGCCAGCGTGGCAGCCCAAATCGCGCCACCCTAGCCACTTTGCTGGGCAGCCCGACGAAGTGAGCCGCGGCAGGTTCTTGCCGTGGCAAAGGCGAAGAGAAGGGCGGCGCCCCAGATCCAGCAGTAGGGCAGCCCGGTCCAGCGCCCACGCCAACAGCAACAAAATCCTTTCCAGCAGTTTGGCCAACAAATGCCGACAAGCCAGCCGCAAAGCAGCTAGGCCATGGGCCCGCCGCAGCGGGGGAGCCTCGCCGGCTAGGCGGGGGGCTTGGCATGCAAGGCGGCTCCCCCGGCTTCCAGGGCCGCTCCGTGTCTTAAGGCAGGCCGCGCCAGCGCGCACCAGCATGGCGGGGGGGCAGTTTTTTTTGGGCGGCGTGGCCTTCCTTTTCGTGGCGCCCCGCATTCGGCCGGCATAGCGGCGCCCCTCTTGTTGCTTGGCGCCTCCGGAGGCGCCGGCGGCCCCTACGCGGGTGCGGCCGGCGGCGGGTGTGGGAGGGGCGTGCGCGGTAATACAGCCGCCCCAGTTTTTAACAGGCTCGCCGACCGTTGCAGCGGGAGACAGATCGTTCCTTGCAGCGAGACGGAGGGCGGCGAGCAGTGTGTAATGCTTACATAAACCACGCGCGGGCCGCGGCGTAGAACTTTTTGTGCTTTTTAGTAGTCAGCTGTTGTTCTTCTTGCCACGCGAGCCATCCTCCAGGTCTGATCTTTCCAAAAATTTTTTTTGTCATGTCTCTGTTCATTTATGCTCCACAGAAGTCTATCCGTGTAGTTCCACGGGTCGTACGACCGGCCTTCTGATTGTCCTACAGAATGATCCACCGATCCATCTTTTTGTCCGAAGAAGGAGCTCTTTGAAGGATCTAGAGGAAGAAAGAGACATCCACAGATACTGAACTAAACAAGGAATTACATCACTTTCGTAAGGACTACTGCTAGAAATAGGATTTTTAGCGCGTGACGGTGTCGTGGGGGTACTCAGCCCAAGCACGTCAGTCCGCTACGGTTGCTTGTTCCCCAACAGCAGTAGCACTACCAATTTCCACCCAATAGAACAAGACTCCTCGCACAGGAGCTCGCTGAAGTTCGGGAATAAAATCTTCAAGCAAGAGCTGCCTTGCTAGTGTCATGGCAAAAATGACGGACGGTGCAGATCAGGAAAACGTGACAACGCCCTCGGACACGATTGTCCTCTTCGATGTCGACGGGACCCTAACAAAACCGCGGCTCTCGATTGAGCCGCCGATGATGACCACGCTCAAGAAATTGAGACAAAAAGTCAACATCGGCGTGGTTGGCGGGAGTGACTTGCCGAAGCAGAAAGAGCAATATCAACTGTAAAAATGTCTGGGTCTGGAAGATTCCGACACGTGTCACGCACGTTTTGCATGAGCCATGATGTCTGTGATGCATACCCTAGCAATACAGATTTTTTGAGGGCTTCTTGATGCCTATTCCGCATGACAAATGCCTTCTCAGCGTAGCAAAAATTGCATTCCGTTTGCCACTCATGCAATACACATTTTTTTGGAATCTAAATACAGCATCACAAGTTGCATTCTTCCAGACCCAGACATTTTTCCAGTTGATAAGCAACTCGGGCCGACAACTCTGCAAATGTTCGATTACAACTTCGCAGAGAACGGGGTTGTCGCGTACAAGAACGGCAAACCCATGAAGGAAACATCGTTCGCAGAATTCTTAGGCGAAGAAAAGCTGAAGAAGCTGATAAACTTTTGCCTCCACTACATCGCTATGCATTGCAAATATGTCTGGGAGGTCTGGAGAAGTGCCAGGTTTGTCATGCATATTTTCGAAAACCGATGATGCATAATTCTCTAGCAACATCACAGATGCTGCAGGAGCTTCTGATGCTTATAGCGCATAAAAATGCCCTCTTCTCGTAGCACAAAATGGACCCCTTGTGATGTTCATGCAAGAGAGATTTTTGTACTTGTAGGATCCTGAGGCCGCATCACAAGTTTGCATCCTTCTAGACCCGAACACATTTGCAGCGGATAATTGCGGACCTGGATTTACCCGTGAAGCGGGGCACATTCATTGAATTCAGAACGGGGATGCTCAACGTCAGCCCGATAGGCAGGAATTGCAGCAGGGAAGGTAAGGGGAGTTCTCCAAGTGTGAACATATTAGTAGTAGGTTTGCGTTACTGCATGACGTCAAATTCAAAACATGATCCTTTCCCCATGTGCCTCTCCAGTACAACGAATGAGATTAACGGTTTTTTCTTGAAATCAACAACACCACAGAGCGCAACGAGTTTGAGAAGTTCTGTCTTGCAAACGACATAAGGAAGAAATTCGTGGAAACTCTGAAGAAGGAATTTGCGGATTTCGGCCTCACTTACAGCATCGGGGGACAAATAAGTTTCGACGTGTTTCCGAACGGTATGTGATTTGATAGTAGTACAGACGCTGCATAGTAAAAGAGTACAACTTCAAGTTCAACTCGGGAAAAAAATTCGGTGGAATACGAATAATTCTATCTTCCTGCTGTAGTTTCTGCATGAACATATGATTGAGTTTGCAATGCATATGAGGGCGTGATCGGGCTACAACTGCCAAGCAATTTTCCGAAATTTTTACTAGGCTGGGACAAGACCTTCTGTCTGCAGTACCTCGAAGACAAATACGAGAAGATTTACTTTTTCGGAGACAAGACGTTCCAGGGCGGCAACGATTTTGAAATCTTTTCGGATAAGCGGGTGAAGGGGAACACGGTGAAAGATCCGGAAGATACGATAGCGCAGCTGCAGCAGCTGTTTCCCGAGGCATTTTAGAGTTCTTGAAAGAATTTCACGACGACAAGCAAGCTCCGATAATCTGGGTGATGAGTTTATTCTATTGGGGATGATAGAATATCAGAGAAGGCACAACTGTTGTGCCTCGGACAAGAAAAAAAATGAACACGCTTTTATGAAAGAGATGATGAAGAACATCCAGACCGAAACTTCTGAATGAAGGCATTTGAATGAAATGATAACCGTAACCCAGGTGCGTGCCGTAATAACTCTGGGTCGCGTATAGAATAGCGGCCAACAGAGTGCAAAGTGGCGTCCTGTAGAAGACAACAAGCTTGAAACTACATGTGTTCTGCCCTAAATCTGCTAACTTAGGACGAGGAGCCGAGTGATGCAATATGTTCAGGGTCGTGGCTGCTGCTGAAAACGAGATTCCATCTCGCGACAACTACCGATGTCTACAGAGAGAGAAGTAGAAGTGCTGCTAGATGCTAGTACTCTCGTTGATCCATTGATAAGATGAGTCACTTCCTCGAGAACAGAAAGATCTAACTTTTGCGGCGCTGAACTGTATCTGTTGAACTTGTTCAACAAGTATTAAGGGGTCGCAGCTTCCGCGCATGATCCACCAGTTGAAGACAGTTAGACCGATTGATGAAAACATCGAGCACTATCCAGCAGCACACAGAAGTTTTTGCCTGGAGCGGATGAAGAGGCGTCTCTGTCGCGAAAGCGCCGAACAAGCTGAGTCAAGAATTTCACCTCGAGAGCAAGATCCATTTTTTAAGCTTTTTTCCTGGCACAAGAACAACTCTGGTTGTACTTCTGGTTCTGATGTGCTGCTGCATAATACTAGCGCAAAAGAGTTTTGGTGCTGACGGTGATTTATTTCAAAACGTTCATTTTTTGAGACCAGCGCAGATGAAGAGCTGCACACCTTGAGAAAAGCGAACTGAGAAGATGGCACACGAGAAGATCCTTTGAATTTAGGCACCACAGACATCATTACATTTGTTGAGACGAACAAAGCTGCTCATGGGTGGTGGAAGAACAAAGAGCTGCAGTGATACAAGGTTTATCTGAGAGACGCAAAAGCGGCTAGCTGTGCGAAGTAGAGGTTTTAGCTTTAGGTACTATTTGTAAGTAAGTGCGAAGAAACAGAAAGGTTAACGTTCTTCACCCGAGATACGTGTCAATCTAGAAACCGCCCCGCGGCCGCTGGCATCAACGATTGCTGACTCGCAGCGCTAGGCACCTAATCATGTTGCAGCGCTGAGTGGTCGCGACGAGAGAGATAATATCGTGGCACAATTACAGTGTGGTAGTTTGATGCTAGTGCCAGCACGTCATATCTCACGATTCTTCATCTTTTGAGATCATCTTTATCACCTCCTTCCGGGCTGTGCCACATACTAGAGCCGGTCCGCAGTGGTCGGCCCTTTTCCATTTGTCATTCTTTCCGCGCAGCGTCGAGATACATTTGCTTTCAGGAGTAGAGGACAAAAATCGACTATAGAAATGAATGGACCTACAGCAGTAGCAGTTCTTGGATTAGAGATTTATTATGAAAATCTGGAACGGAAGAGAGAGAAAGTATAGAGTGCAGTTCTGCAGAGTCCAAAAAGTTTTACGACATCAAGTAAAGAAAAAACAATTTTTGCTTTTCCGGAGGAGGCTTTGAGCTGTCTTTCATGTATTTTTTCACGCGACCACACACTTCTTGAGAGACGAGCACCAGCAGCTTTGGCTGTGTGTATAAAGTAAGTACTACGAGTAGCTGCTGCTCTTCTATGCGTAAAAATATTCTGCGGGACATTAAACCCCCTTCGTGACGAGTTGACAGTTTTACTCGTCCGCTTTCAGACACGCAGAGTGATACGCACTACGCCTTTTTTTTGACACGCAAAGTGACACGCAGAGTGACACGCACACTGATACGCACTCGCCAAACACAGCCTGTATCTCGTTTTTGACGAGTCTGCACTGTCAAGCCGCTCTGTAAATTGACACGCAGTGAGTGCGTGTCAGTGCGTGTCACTTTTACAGACCGGGAAGAGGTTTTGCAAAGTTTTGGAAATATCTTTCCCCGACGGTATTGTGTGACACGCACTCACTGCGTGTCAAGTGCGTGTCACTCTTCACGCCTGTATTCTCGCCACCAGCGATTCGGTAGTGCGTGTCGGTGCGTGTCACCAGATTTAGGTGCAAAAAGTGACACGCACTGACACGCACTAGATGCGTGTCACTACCATACCGTGCAGGAGAGAGACAACGCCTGTTGGGTTTTGGTCTTCCCCGATGGTATACGGTGACACGCACTGAGTGCGTGTCACTTTTTGCACTATATTCTGGTGACACGCAGTGACACGCAATGCGGTACATAAGTGACACGCAGTGTGACACGCAGTGTGACACGCACTGCGTGTCACTTGCGTATCACTTTGCGTGTCAACTGCGTGTCACTTTTTGGACTCAATTGCGTGTCAACTGCGTGTCACTTTTTGGACGTTTTGCTTGTCTGAGCGTGTTCATTTTTTTGCGCGTTTTCTTCCCGAATTCGACTGCCTTTTTTTGCGCCACAGACATTCTGCTTTTTTGAACAACAGAAAATACGGCTTTTTTCTGTACTTTTGCAGCTCCAAGTTGAAGAAAAAGGCCGCGCTGTGTGTTTTGCTGCAGAAAGTACTCAAGACCGGCGCCCCCGCCCTGCTGGCGGGGGCTGGCCGGCATGGGAGAGAGCACGAAGCGCCCGGAAAAGGGAAAAGAGGCCTTTTCCTGAAACTTGGCGGCCCGAAGTTGCAGAAAAAGGCCTCCAAATGATTGCCGCGAGCAAGTGCGCGCGCTTGGTCTGACTTGGCTTCTTTGGCTCGGGCGATGCTTCCTCGCTATTGTTGGGCGCGCAGCTGGGGGCGCGGTTGGGTGCAAGCCGGCTTCTTTGTTGCGATAGCTGCGAAGAAACGAAAAGAGGAGCTTTTTCTGCAACTTGGCGGCCCCAACTTGTTGAAAAAGCCTGTCAGGCGAGACTTGTTGAACAAGACCGCTGCGCCTTTTGCTGCCGTCTGGCCCGAGGGGCCCGGTGACCTTCCGCCCTAGGCCCTCGCATTTGTGCCTGGCCGCTAATTGAGTCCTTTTCTGGCAGCTTGCAGCTGGGAACTTGTCCAATTTGCGCGTCTTCTTTTTGTGTTTCTTGATGTGGGCTCTGGAGGCAAAAGAAACACTTCGAAAGCGCCACTCCCTATCGCAGCCTGGCACCCCATGGCCATGGTAGTGGACATTTTGAGCGCGTTTCAGAAGCCACACATTTGCTAGGCCGATTTCCCTCCGACCTTCGTGACGAGTTGACAGTTTTACTCGTCCGCACAAAATTTACTTACATCGGCGAACATCTCTACGGGCAAAAAGAATAGCCGTGACCGTACGTGGACCTCCACTAGGAAGCAGATCGATTGGCGAAACGCAAAGAAAAAGCGATAGCCAGTAAAAACGCCTGCCGGAGGTGCCGGCCCCAACGATTCCCAGTTTGCAGAAGCAAACTCTGTGTATTTCCCATCGCGGACGAGGACGAAAGAGGTCGTAGAGGTTCTCTAGACGAGGACTCGCGTCACGGCGCAAAAATCAAACAGACCATCATGTCGACCCCGCCACATCAAATTTTTCCCCCGCCGAGCAGCATTCGGCACAACCCGCCGAGCCATGCGGGGCACCAGCACCACCACCACCAGCAGCAGCTGGTGAACCCGATGAGTACAATCAGCGGGAGTTGTAGAGGACACAACAATTCTCCCCCCCCTCCGCCGCAAAACATCATTATCCCGCCGGCGGAGCTGATCATGCCGGTTGACCTCCCCGAGCCAACGCTTTACTTCGGAACCATCATCGATTGCAAACACCAGGACCACCACAGCCTCCAGGATCCAAACACGCCTCCGCACCCCCAGCACCTGCAGCAGAACAATCCCTACGTACAGCAGAATAGCTTCGCGAACAAATTTCAATTCGGAAAAATTTTTTGCCCCGCGCTGGAGCAGAAGTACGGCATCAAGGAGGCGTATGAGAGTGCACCCCTCGTCCCCCCCCCTCATTTGTCATGCAAAACCCCAAATCCAGTCGCTGCCCTGTGGCACTGTTTGCATGACAAATTCATCCGGAAGCCCAAACAGTACTACATCAGCTGCATAAATTTGTCATGCATAGGCTCCACGTGTCGTGGTGTTTGTATTGCTGTCCATGCTATATTACAAATGAGGCGGAGGGGGGGTTGTGCACTGTCATAAGGCAAAGTTCGAGAACATTACCGGTTGCGAGTACAAGCTCCCGGTGCACAGTATGGTCTGCTTCCAGGTGTACAAGCAGGCAGTCGTAAGTCCGCGGAGAAACAATAGCCACAAAGCGCGAGGAGATAAAAGTAAGAAACGGGCGGAGCTGAAGGCGTTCGGGCTGCATTTGCTCCCCGTGGTGGAGAAGGTTCTGCGGGTCCCGGCGCAATCTACTACTGCGGGAGTACAAGTAGAAGGAAACAACGGCGAAGATCAGGTGGACACTGCTGCTGCAGAAAGCAAAACAACGGAGATCCTGCACAAGCGATTCTACCCTTTTGCCGTCGTGCAACAGATCTACCAATTCCAGCCGGAATTGTTCGACCACTTACTGTATGAATTGCAAAAGCATCGTACTCGTAGTAATTGCACTTATGCATTACAAATCTCAAGGGAAACCAGCAGTACAAATTCAATTTGTAATGCAGCTGGGCTAATTTGTAATGCAGTTTTTAAGTAATTTATACTAGTACGATGCTTTTGCAGTGCATACGCTGCAAAAAGCGCGACCGGGCGTGAAGGTGTACAACGGGATGAACTTTGAGGAGCTGCTGTTGGGGCGGATCGACACAGAAGGTAGTACTATCCTGAGTAAAAACGTACCCACGCCAGAGTTGTAATGCAGATTTGCAAAGACAGGAAGACTTGTAATGCGCATCCCTATGAGAGCCATTTCCAATCGTGTTTTGGAATTTGTTATGCTGTGAACAGGATGAGCAGCTGGATTTGTGATGCGGCTGCACTTGCTAACCTGCACTACACTGCAGCGCTCAACTTGTCATGCGTGACTCCCAAAACTCCTAGGTTTGTGTTGCAAAATCCCCATCTTGACTCTGGTGTGGGTACGTTTTTGCTCAGGATAAGTACTGCCGCTGCTTCTGCCGCGCCAACAAGTACTTCATCACCAACCCCCAAAATCAACGCCCTGAAAGAGATCCAGGTCGAATTGACGAAGGTGTTGTTTCACGGCGCGCGGATTTACGTTTCACCCGACGAAGATTTGCCGTTTCTTGATGTTGGCAAAAATAAATTATGTGGCGATCAAATTGAAAAAACTTCTTTCTATGTGAAATTTTTGCCCTATTTCGACCAAAACGGGAATCTTTTCGCAGAAAATGTGGAGGAGCTACCGGATCGCCCGGCGGAGGCGAGGAAGCAGGTCGTGGGGGCAAATCCGCAAAGTATGGTCCCGCGACAAGATGAACGTGGTGCTGGTCCACTACACGGTAGAAGTTGTCAAGAACCTACTTCATCGCGGAACGATCAATTATCTCTGCCGGAGCTCCTGTTAAGCCGTGGTGCAGCTGGGCCCTCCACGATGGTGAACACAAATTCTGCGACGTCGAAGGGTCTTCACAATGAAAAAGTTTCTACTACTAGGCCCGACGTCGGGCCCCCACAAGTGAATCCCTTTAGTAGTACATATCCAACTGCATCGTCGGGTGGACCTGCTAAGACCACTACTGAATCTGCGATACGGGAGCAGGGGGATCACAATCACAAGCAGCAGGAGGAAGATGAGGACCAAGAGTACAATTTCGATGACGACTTCGAGCCAAACTTGGATCAATTGAACCAACCGGACGAATTTGGCCGCTACGGAAACGAAAACGACACCACAATCGCGCATGGCGCGGACATTGCCAGTGGGTACGCGGCCAGCTCCGTCCTCGGAGACAGTTCTTTCGCCAGTAGCCGAGAAATCAGCCCGATTGGTGTGGATGACGCCTGTGCTGGAAGGGTGGATGAGGGCTCCTCGAGCAGTATTGCAATAGATACACAATCGACGTTTTTGTCGTTTTTCTTTACTGTGCGTATGTATGTTCAAGTAGAAGAGTTTCTGTCATGCTCGGTTTGTTTGTTGTTGAAGCGATAATTCATTGCGAATTACTTCAGCATATGATCTTGTTTATTCACTTTCAACAGTGCCCCGCGCGACAGAAGTGGCAGGTTCATTCCCCGGAACAACTCATGAAGATCGGATCCCGATGGCGTCTGGAGTTGCACAGGATTATGACGAAGACGAGCACCTGTTGCAATCCGGTGGTGGAGCTGCAGGGGGCTCCTCTTCGGAGAACGACAACAGCTTTCACAGGTCGGCGATTTTGGAAAAAGAGGACAACGAGGAGGATGACGACCTCGTTTCGAATGACGAGTTTATCCCGATGGAGGAACAACAAACCGAGTTCAACAACAACAGTGCTGGTAGTATGCAACTGGGTCCTGCTACCAGTAGTTGTACTGACGCACGACGACACCACCACTATTTGCAATTATCCGGGGGGAGAGGGACCGTGACATCTTCAATGCCCCGTGCGTCCGCACTGGACCACTATTTACCGAACGACCGACTCCCGGTTGCGACTGGGCTGGAGGAGGTACTTATAGGATTTTGTCGATTTTCATTTTTAGACAAGACATTGTCTTGCGAAGTAGAACACTTTCATTGCACTCAAATTCTTGTTTCCTTTATTTCCTTGTGCGACGACCGCATGGTGCCAAATTGGTTTTCTTCGTCTAATATCAGCCTGACCAGCCGAACATGTTGTCGATGCACCCCACCCACCGTCGGCACCAGCAACAGAAGCGGCGGCGCGAGATGCGGCTGATGCACCGCCTGGATATGGGCAGCGCGGTCGTCGGAGGTGCACGACCAGGAGGTACTACTGCGACAACTAGCTGTGGAGGTGGTGGTACCACGCCAAGTACTGGCGCTTTCTTTCTATGCAGTGCAAATATGTCTGGGTCTGGGAACTTGTAATGCAAGTCTGCGATTGATGGGCGCACTTGAATGGGCAGCCACGCATGACAAATTTTTCAGCTGCCATCTGTTGCGTATTCCGCATGGCAAATGGCGTTTTTGCATGACAGGCAAGAGAAGCGCTTTGTGCGTATGCATCACAGACCTCAGAGTCATGCCAGACAAGCATGACAAATCTTGCATTCTTCCAGACCCAGACACATTTGCAATGCATAATTTCCCACGCCGAACAACTTCACGGTGTCGAAGTCCGCGAGTTTGTATCAAGAAGAAAAATCCCCCCTCCCCATATCAAAACGGAAATCTGTGATGCAGATTTGCAGTCACAAATCAGCTTTATCATGCTAGAAGGGAAAAGATGCGGACTGTAGTGCTGGGTGGCGTGGGGAAGCCTTGCATCTTCAGCATGACAGGAAGCAACTGGAAGTGGGAAACAGCATGACAAATTGCCTGCAAACGAGGCCACAACTGCGGCTCTTGGCCTTCTAGCATTACAAGTCGATCTGTGTACTCAAATACAGCATAACAAGTTTCGTTTTCGATATGGGGTGGGGGGATTTTTCCATTTGATAGTTTGCGCAGCTGTTCGAACGGGAGTGTCACGCCCAGCATGATCGGAGGAGCTGGAGGACCACCGCCCGTGGGGGGTGACATGACGCGTGGTCAGGTAGCTCTAGAAGACCCAGCTGGCCGAATCCGAGACCTCCACGCAGCTCCTCTTACGCGGGACGGGATTGTGAGTCAAAGACGTCCCCCGCTTCATTTTCCGCCACCGGATAGCTGTACAACTTTCAGTTCTACTAATTCTTGTGGCAGTAGCATGACCATCAACGCCGGTGGGGGTCCTCTTCACGCCAATGCTTCACTGCCGGCGCTGCACGACCACGCGAGATCCTTATCGCCGCCCCGCGCAGCACATCAAATGGGGACGAGTAATAGCGATAATTTTCTTCAGCAACAGCAGCACATGAGAAACATCAATGGTGGTGGCACGGTCCGGTCGCTCTCGAATTGCTCCCTCAGAAAGGAACATAAACCCGCGCCGAATTCCGGGAGTCGAATACGCATTCTGCAAACGTATCGTGTTCATCTAATTGCAATTGCATTTTCGAGGATGACACGACCATTTAGCATGCTGATTCAGCTTATGGACAGAAGGTTTGTCATGCAAAACTGCAATTACTTACCTTAGTACGACTGCGATACTTTTTCCGACTCGATAAAACAAAGACCATTTCGACAATTCCACGAAGCCGGTGTGGTCGCTGTATCAACTGCAAAAGTGTCTGGGTCTGGAAGATTGCAACTTGTCATGCTGTTTTGGGACTCTAAAAAAATTTGTATTGCATGACCAGCAAGAGGGGTGCAGTTTGTGCTACACGGACAGGGCATTTCTCATGCGGAAGGTGCATCAGGAAGCCCTCTGAAAGTCTGCGATGCTAGGTCGTGCATTACAGGCATCATGGGTCATGAGAAATCTGCATGACAGATGTTGCATTCTTCCAGACCCAGACATTTTTGCACTTGATACGCTGTTCGACGCGACGAGCTCGGAAGCGCAGAAAAAATTGCGGAACCTGCCGGTGGGCACGAGTTACGAAAAGGTGGTAAAAAACATTCAGAATTGGGACGAGGTCGGGGTGATGGGCCCGCCGCCCCCGTTGACGGACAGCGTGTCCTCGCGGGGAACAACAGCCGGGTCTTCTTCTGCTCGCGAGCTAGATCAACTACAACAGATGAGGCGAATGGAACAGAAGGGCAGAAGTTTTACTAGCGGCTATCATGATTTGGATTTGTACTCCACCTCCTGCTCGATGTCTCCGTACCACCACAAGGGGATGAAGGGAAAGGGGTCCTCCTGGAGCTCGATGATGAGTTGGATGTACGACCGAGATCACCACTACGCCGGTAGTGGGGGGAAGGGCGGGTACTACAATGGGTACGCGAGCATGTACGGACCTTCCTCCGGCGGTGGATCTGGTTTCTCCAGCATCTACGGAACGCCCACGCACCGGATGACAGACCACGCCTATAACGGAGGACCGAGAAGTAGTGGCACCACTGCAAGCGGAAAGATGTTGAGGGGAGAGCATCATGATCTTCGAGGTGGGCCGCTGCACAGTTCCTACGACGGCAACTACCGCCTCGGCTCCCCGGCTTCTATGAACCCCAACTTGCCCATTGGCCCACCGACGCAGCGACGACACGGGGGTGGGAGAGCAGCTCACGGCGCACAAAAGCAGCCGCTCGATTTCGACCGAGTTTTACGGCCGCCAGGCAGTTGTACTTCCGCCGCGCCGCCGACGTCTACTTCACACAACCAGCATGCCAACGATCTCCCAGCCTACAGCCTCTTCGACCCGGCGAAACCGCCACCGGACACGAAAATTTTGACCCGGAAACAAAGAGAAGTTTTATTCGAAGCGCAGGGCGGGGGTGCTGGTGGATTGGGGTCGTGCGATCGGAGGAAAGCAGGGGCGACAGCCGGGAATCTCATTGGTCCACCTACAATGCAGCTCTCCGCGACCACGCAGCGAGACCATGGAGGTGCAGCCACGTCGGTTCTGATGAATAACCAGCGTACGAAGAGTTGCAGTTCTCTCGGACAGGCAACTACCACGCCTGCAGTTTTTTCTTCTGTGAACCAGATCCCCATGATCGGTGGAACGCCGCTTGATGTTCCGACCAGCACGACTGCGGGCGTGGTGCAAAGGCCGCCCGTGCTGCACGGGCAGACTGTGTTGGGAGATCATGAGACTGTTTATTCAGCTCCGAGTGCTGGTGGCGAAAACCAAAACCTCCTTGTCCCGTCGCTCGCCGAGCAAAAACCCCGACGAGATTCCAGCACGACGCCCCCGCCACACCATTTGATGATGCAACAGCTGGGTGGTACTGGTAGTTGTGAGAGCTGCGACCCAAATTTGTCTTGCGCAGCAGGGACGACGATGCAAGGGGAAGGGCAAGAACTAGGACGCGATGCTGTGGATGATGTGGAAAGCACTTCGGCTTTCCCCGTAGCCAGCTCGCTTGAGGAAGTAACGGGTGCGCCGCCGGCGCAGCCGGAGCCTTGTGGTGCTGGTGTTTGTGTTGACGCGCAAGGAACAAACGATAATGTCGGAGAAGTACTTCTAGATGTTGAAATGCACAAAGATAATGATGAAGAAGTCCCTACTGGTACTGCTGGCCGTGTAAGTGCCGCATCGCAGAAGGAACAGGACGATCTCGACGGCAGTTGCAACAACGACCAAACCACGACTCGCTCCATCACCTACAACGACATCGCGGAAATTGTTTCTCACAGAACAAAAGGCAATATCCACGAAAAATCGGAAGCGATTTACGGGCACTTTCCGCCAGCTGATGCTGTTGAACAAGAAAAAATACAGCAGCAGCAGGAACAACAGCAGTCAAGCCGTCCTCCACCCTCGGCGACGATCTCTGCTTTACCTCTCGACCAGATTCCCGACCAGTTCCAACAGGCTTGTTCCCCAGCGAGTAGCTTCGGAGTTTCCACGCCCCTGCAAACCAGGGACATCATGGTGCAGCGGCATAATGTTTTCCCAGTTCTTCCTCACGGCGCGCCGACAGACCTACATCAACACAACCACAACGTCTTGGTTTCGCCGCATCGTCAAAATGACAATGAGCCGCTCTCCGCGGTCAAGGAAGTGAAGCCGCAGTCGCTCCCGGGGCTGCAGCAAAAAGCCGCGTCGAACCTGGGAAAAGTGCTTCCGATTCCCAAGAAGAAGAGCAGTAGTAACCATGTCATCATGATGTCTACTACTGCTACCACAGGTGGTCATAATGAGGCCGCTTTGGATCCTCGCGGTGGCAGCATGTACAACACCATGGCAAAAAACGCACCGCAGCACAACCACTGCCCAGAAGAGTTAGTCCTACCCCCACCGACAAAACGTGTGAAACTGGAGGACAGCAGCTGTCGGATGCTTTCTTCTGGAATGACATCAAATTCGAATTCTACGACCAGGAACTATTATAGCAATGCTGGCAATAATAATAATTCGATGATGATGGGCATGGGCCAGCATAATCATGCTGATATTTGCCGTTATGATAATGGACGACCCCATGGTGGAGGATTTTTTCCCGCCGAGAAAGTGGGCAACAAGAAGATGATGCCCATGCCCCTGCCACCACCGCCGATGGAAACGAGCATGCTTGTGAACCACCAGCTGCCTACTCCGAGCTACATCCTTCGCGAACAACCGGAACTGACACTGAAAACGACGCCGCGTGGACAGGAAGGTCTGCATTTGCCACGAGGAGATATGATTATGGCTGCGACGCCTGGTGGTCATCTTCCCCAAGGGGTAGACCAGCAGCCCTTGGAGGTCGATGTGAACCTGAACTTACACTTTTCGCAAGGTACAACTAACTATGATCGTGGTTCTGAACAAGATAAAGCCTAACTCTCTCTTTTTCAGTGAGAGGAATGATACAGAGACTATACTGTGCTGCTGTGTAATATCAAAACCTGAATGTATCTCCGACAGATGCATGAATGTACTCCATTCCAATCATGCAACTACTCTACTCTACGATCTTTCCAGGTACTACTCCGATGGCCACCACGACGACCAGAGACGCCGTGTCGGCCCCTGCTCCGGTGGTGCAAGCGGATCTTGCGAAGTACGCGGGAGCAGAAATTACTATACCCGGCGTTGGAGGTGTTGCAGCTGCTGCTGGTGCAGCTCACGCTGCAACAGTTCTTTCTATTAGTGAGATGACTCACCGTCCTATTACCGCGGAGCAAAGTCAAGAGTCCACCGCCCAGCACACCGACGCTTTTCAAAGCAACTCGTGCTCGGAGGACGCAGGGCAGTTTTTCAGTTCGAAACGAGGGAGTAGTAAGTCGACAAATGAAGTACAATTTCTAGGAGGTCATGGGGCGATCTCGACAGCTGCAGCAACAGGCGGACTTCCTGCCGAAGCTATGGAAGATGTGAACAATCAGAGTCATCATGTGGACAATCAGATGGTGGAACAAGCAGCAACTCCGCATGCAGATTCGGACCCAGCAGCAGCAGCAGCGACGCAAATTCTCCCTGCTGATGTTCAGCATCATCTTCCCGGCAAGAAGCAGCACCGGAACCTCCGCCGCTTGGACGAAGCTGTGAAGGAGATAAAAATCACTATCAAATGCAAAAGTGTCTGGGTCTGGAAGGTTGGAACTTGTGATGCTAACTTTCGACTCTAAAAAAATCTGTATTGCATGAGCAGCAAGAGGAGTCCAGTTTGTGCTACGCCGGGAGGCTATTTGCCATGCGGAGTAAGCATCAGGAAGCCCGCTAAAAAATCTGTGATGCTAGGTCGTGCATTACAGACGTCCTGGGTCATGCAACGTATGCACGACAAACACAAGCCCGGCAATGTTCCAGACCCAGACACTTTCGCATTTGATAAGCACGGACCAACAGCAAAACTATAACGCTTGTAAAATATTAAATCTCGAAGGAACAACTGCAGATCCAGATGCAGTAGACGAGACGACCACGACCTCTGTGGTCAACAACACCAATATGAACAACATCAAAGCTACAACCTGTCTTAAAAACCGGAAAAGCGACGACCAAACGAAATCTACCTGCAACCGTACCTCTGGCGGCTCTTCGGGGAAATCCAACCGCGGAGTGCCGATTTTACCGAAAAGTTTTGGTGGCGACAGTGGAATAAATAATCACGGAGCAGGAGGAACAGGACCTTCGTCCAAGCATAAAATCTCGGGCAAGAACGAACGGGGGGCAAGATCGAGGAGTTCCCATCAGCAGTCGGGAAGGTCGTGCAGTGACCGTGGCGGAGGCGCGACCACGCGGGGGATGGGGCGGAGGTGAGATTCAGAAATCTTCTATAATGATAATCACACGATGTTGAAGAATGAAAAAATATCTAGCGATTGATCAGTACCAATACTACCGTATCGCTAATGAACTAGAAACAAACGTCATAAACAAATAGCGATGCACCCTTTGTCTCTTTTGCCCCAATAGTGAAGGTCACCGTACTTCTACGACTAAAATGCAGAAAGCCTAACGTTTTGAGAAATGCAACATTTAAAGGTCGACCTTTTGTATCTACACCTAGCGACATCAGCTGTAACTCATAATGTATGAACTCTTCGTATTGCGGGCGAACAAAAAACAAAAATTGTGCTAGTGGTTTATGTGCTGAAGCTGCTGTATCTAGTTGAGAATACCGAGAAGATTCGCGCTGCCCTACGTGGAGCGAGTAAACTTGGACGGAGGTAGTCCGTGGCAATACTGAATACTTTGTTAGATGTGCTGCACCTACAAATTACAAAAGATGTGTACTACAGCGCTGAACTTTCATCGAGTCCAAGCACGCGACAGACCAGCTCAACCTGAAAAACTTTTTTATGGAGTCATTGAAAATTTTGACCCACGCATCGAAACACCTAACGACAAAAAAGAGACCGTAGTTTTCTTATGATTTTCGTCTATTTCGAATGAACTAGGAATCAAACTTTTCAAGCAACCTCGCGCCATTGGAGCGAGCGCGCACTTCTTGTTCAGTCATGGTCTTCTTCGCGTTTGTTCAGAGTGAAAGAGCAATAGCGCTATACAAAAGAGTTACTTTATACCATAGTGAGTGTTGCTTGAGCGCAAGTGCGTGCGTGAGTAAGCAGAGTGATACTCCGCTGCTTCTATTTGAGCAAAGGCGCGATATCATGTAGGGCGGCAGCGTTCCCCGCCCGCGATAAGCCGGAACACCCGCCGCGGCAGCAGGTCGGGGCGGGGGGCATCCTGGTCCACCGGCGCAGCAGGCCGGTGGCAGAATGCGCGGGAAAATGGGGCAGGGGTTGCCTTTCGCGGGCGCAGGGCAGTGGGTGCCCGGCAGTCGATGCCGTGGGCATGCCTGGCGCGGCAGCCTGAGGCATTGGCCACGCCGACGCCGACGCCTGGAAACCGCAGAGCACCAACGGGCAGCGATTCCAGCCACATTTCGAACCTCCTGGCGTATGTGCGTGGCCGTTGCGCCCTGTGTTTTTTGGGCCCGCCCGCTGCTGCATGCCGCCCGCGCGCGCCTACCGCCTGCGCCCGCACCTTCCCAAGGGAGGCCCGCGCCCGCTCTCTCTCGGGCCCCGACGGGTCGCGCGCCCGTCCGTTTTTTTTTCTGCCTGTGTGCCTGGATTGTCCGCCAGCCATTTACGAGGTAGCACCGCGCGCGCCGTTGAGCGGACCCGCGCCCCCCCGGCGCCCGCCCACCGCGGTTGGATGTGTGGCGCAGGGCCCGTGCCTGGAATCTGCTGTCTCTTCCAGGCTTGCTGAGGCAGGCTGGCTTCGCACGTGGGGCCCGGTCGGAGGCTCCTTTGTACTCTCTCCAAAGATCATGAGGCGTCTCGCTGCAGCGTACGCGTAGTGTCATTGATCGGTGGCGACACCGTCAGTGGAAGCGCAAGCTGAGATCTCGCACGGAAGAACATGTTCGAGGAGGGACGAGAGGTGTAGGTACTGAGCGTCGCTGCTGCGTCAAAATGGGTTTCGAGTCGGAGCGCGTGTGCCTTCTAGAGCGAAAATCCCGTTTATTTCATCAAGGGTTTGTGTAAAAATCCGACATCGCTTTCAAGTATATATTCATCACCCACAGGAGTATTTGTTGATTTGTCCGACGCCCGCAGCTGCGCGTTTTTGTCGAAAAGAAAATGTTGTATTGTGAGCTACGAAGGGACTTGAAGTTTTTATCTTTTTTACCGACGGGCACAGCGCACACATAGTACAGAATGAGTTTTTCTCACTCGATTACCAACTCCCTCGAGGAGCTTCTCCACCGCTTTACGTTAGTACCCGGAACGTCACCTCCATACGCGGCGGCCCACGATGATCCAGCGATACGAGGACGCCACAGCACTCTGTTCCTGCAAGATACGGATGTTTCTACTATCGACGCAACATCACAGCTTGTCACGACGACATCTTCCCCACTTCCAGGAACATCAAATGGAGAGCCGATGATGTTGATCACAACTACTCCCACCGCGGCAGGTTTGCACCATGGTCGTAGCGGAAAAATGAACAATTCTCACACGACGACGACCCATGTCGTTGTCACCTCCTTTCTTTCCAGTCCCGTTTTCAAAACCAACTGGGATCCCTCGCCAGGGGACACCTGTTTCGGGGTGCACAGCCAGGCCGAGTGCTGTTCCCGGTGCTGGAATATCAAATGCAAATATGTCTGGGTCTGGAAATTTGTGATGCTAAAGTTTGGATAAGATGACTGGCGCTTTCAAGTGCAGCCATGCATGACAGGCATACTTGACGCCGTCTGATGCGTAGCACGCATGACAAACTGCGTTTTTGCAGGACGAGAAAGTAGCGCCTTTCTTGCTGGCTGTGCATTACAGATTTTTCAGGAATGCAAGACATGCAATACAAGTTCCACTTTTCCAGACCCAGACATTTTTGCAATGCATATGGAAGCAGGTGCGGCGGGCGAACGCCGCCGAGGAGCCGGTGAACCAAGTGCGAGTGGTATTACAATGAAAAATGCCACCACCCCGAAGTTTGCAATAATTTGTGATGCGAAGTTTCCAAATGAAAACTTTTTGTCATGCCTGAAAGGACTACGAATCTTTCTGATGCAGAGTCTAGTCGTATACCGCATCGCTACTTGCATGACAAGCGCCGCTCTTGCTGGGATCTTTTGCAATACAGATTTTTGTTATTCGCTACCGAAAATCTGTGATGCTGATACATGCAACGCGGTGAGTGTTGCCATTGGAAAGGCTTGCAATACAAATGCTCCCAAGTTTTGGGGTGGGGGCATTTTTCATTGTAATAAGTGGAAGATAACGGCAGCGGCGGGATAAACGAAAACACGGATCCGGACGATTTTGTAGAGGAAGGGGCGTACACGTACTACAAGATACCGTCCACTTATCCCACGAAAAAAATGTTACAGTTACACATTTGTAGTGAATTCAGCAACACAAATTTCTCTGCATGAGAGAGAAAACTTGCAATGCAGAAATCGATCCTACGGGAAAACACCTATGAGACGAGGCTCCCATGCATCTCCGGCATGACAGAGCTTGCCTGTCCTGCTTGGCCTGCAACACAATGTGTAGCTGTAGCACTTTTTTCTTGCGATACCACTGCCGAACGGCTGCTCTATTTCGAGCAAACGCCCAACGATATCCTGAGTAAAAACGTCCCCACCCCAGAGTTGTCATGCAAATCTGCATGGTAAAAATGCTTCTCATGCGGAGCCCCATGAGAGGCATTTTGTAGTCGTGTTTAGTAATTTGTCATGCTCCAATCGGCATGCTGACTGTGCTGGATCTGTGATGCTGCTTAACTAGCTAAACAGGAAGACACTATGAGGCCAAATTTGTCATGCAGAACTTCCAAAACTTGAGGATTTGTGTTGCGGACTTCCCATCTTAACAATGGCGTGGGGCTGCTTTTACATATGATAAACGAAGACGGCAACTGCTGCTGCAAACAAGGTCCGTACCCGGTAAAGAAGCACCTGAACGGGCTCGGGAACCAAGCGTGCTTCACGCGGGCCCATATCAACTGCAAATATGTCTGGGTCTGGAAACTTGTGATGCTAGTTTGTGAATGGTGGGCGCACTACGTTACGCAGCCACGCATGACAAGTTTCTGAGCTCCTATGATTTTCGCTTCCCGTATGAGAAACTGCATTTTTGCATGACAGGTGAGAGGCTGCCTTCCTGCTCGTGCATTGCAGACTTAAGTAGAGTCATGCGAGACAAGCATGACAAACTTGCATTCTTCCAGACCCAGGCATATTTGCATTTGATAGCCCACCCGGAAGCGGCTCTGGGGCTGGCGGTCAGCGGGCCCACCGGGTCGAAGAAGTGCGGCAAGGAGGAGCTGAAAAAGAACCAAATCACGGGGATCGTCTATCGCAATGAAAAATGCCCATAACCTGGCAGCATTTGTATTGCAAAGCTATGCATTGGGAACGTTCCTCCTCTTGTGCATGTTTCAGCATCACAAATTTTCAATGCTGAATAGCTAGAATTTGTGTTGCGCAAGACCCCAGCAACGGCTGGGCCTGTCATGTAAAAGATGCCTTGCTCGACACCGATGTAGAAGATTCTGCAGCAGAAAGACTCATAGTCCTTTCATGCAAGACAAAAAGTTTCCTTTGGAAGCTTTGCATCACAACTTCCGGGGTGGAGGCATTTTTCCCTTTGATATCGTCCGTCCGGGCACGGCGAAGTACTCGTACACGAGATTGCTCCCGCCGCTGTTCTATCAAGTGTAAATATGTCCGGGTCTGGAAAATTGTGATGCTGAGTTGTGATTAGCTAATGCTCTGTAATGCACAGCAAAGCATGAGAAATACTTGCGCAGCTTAGTGTTGCACTTTCCGCATGAGAAACCGCGAATTTTGCATGACAACCAATGGGTCTCTTCTTGGATACGCATCACAAACTCTTCAGTCATGCCAGACAAGCATGACAAAACTTGTATCCTTCCAGACCCAGACATATTTGCTGCAATGCATATGTTCTACATACCGTTCATTCAGCTGTTTATCATGCCCCTGCCGTGGAACGGGTTTTTTTCCAACGAGTGCCTTGCGCGTTGCATATCCACGCCGGGCTGTGTCAGTTGGCAGTGGACCTGGAAGCCGCGGGTCGAATTTCCCTACGCCCAGCTGGATAAACATCAGTCCCAAGAAATCCTGCGCTTCGTGCCCATTCGTATGGGGCAGTGCCAGCTGAAAGGATTTCAGTCCAAGGAGATGCCAGCGGACGGATCCCTCCCCCCGCCGGGCTACAATTTCCAGGACTGGCGCCCTCCGATGGGAAACCCCGATCCCAACTCGATCGGAATGTGGCAGGTATCGAACAGAGATATGTGTCTGGGAGGGCTGGAAGACTGCGAGTTTTGTCATGCGCTGCCAGCATGATTTTGAAAACTGTCATGCGCATCACTCAAGATAAGTCCAGTTTTTTTTTGTCATGCAAAAACTAAGTTTGATACGCAGAACAGACAACAAGTAGTAACTCAAAAGCTTGTCATGCGTGGCCGCCACAAATTGCGGGGTCCTCGTGATACGCCAGCTAGCATGACAAGTTTCTAGACATCCCAGACGCATTTCCACTGCATAGCGCGGCAAGTCGAACGAAATGTGCGGGGATGATACGCCGACCCAGTGCGAAATGGACCCGTCTCTTCAAGGCTGCCAGAAGCAGAAAAGCAACATGTCCATTGCGGGAGCGTATGTGGCCGGGCTCGCGCTGCTGCCGTTCCTGCTTCTGATGAAGGGAGTTGGAGGGGCGAAGGAACTGATAAACTACACGTATTTCTTGTAGATGTGCTGTGCTGGTTGTTTCAACTTGTCATGCAGCGGGAGGAGTGCAAAAAGACTGTCTCATGCGAGAACAGCATTACAGATCAACATGCTACTTGTAATACACAAAAAACATCAGCGCCGGCGTGAAGTCCGAGTTGGGTACCGAGGTCAAAGGCACGTACCAGGGCAGTAACGAATTTTGCAAGTGGTGGGCGGGTCACAGCAAGTGGTACCGGCACGGGTTGGTATGACAGTCCACAACTCCCCCACGCCCTCATTTGTCATGTAGAACCCCAAATCCAGCCGCTGCCCGGTGGCACTGTTTGCATGACAAATTCCGGGAGCCCAAACAGTACTACATCAGATACATAAATTTGTCATGCATAGGCTCCACGTGTGCTGGTGTTTGTGTTGCTGTCCACGCCATACAAATGAGGGAGAGGGGGGGTGTGTACTCGCATAACTGGATCGGCAGATCTACAAAATCGACGAAGCTACGGGGAATTACATCCCCACCTACGAACCCCTTCCCTACGACAACATGCTCTCCGCGCAGGATAACGTGAAAGCCCAGCAAAACTACTGCGAAAACGTGTTGCACGGCTGTTTTGACGCGAATTACCTGCAGCACACCACATTGAATCCCACCTGGTCCTCGGTTCGGGACGTGTATCCTGTGCAAAAGTATCGTACTCGTACTAATTGCATTTATGCATTTACAAATCTAGTTCCCAAGGCAAATCCGCATTACAAATTCAATTTGTAATGCTGAGCCAGTTTGTGTTGCAATTTTTACTAGAACTAGTCCGTTACTTTTGCAATTCATAACGTGCACCGGGCGGCGAATTTTCGCATTGAGGCGACAAACAGTAAGGACCCGGGGTTTCAGAAGGCAGGCCTATCGCAAGAAAAAAGTGTTACAGTTACACATAGTCTCTGCAGGCCAAGCAAGACAGACAAGCTCTGTCATGCCGGATATGCATAGGAGCCTCGCTTCATAGGTGTTTTCCCCTAGGATTTCTGCATTACAAGTTTTCTCTCTCATGCAGAGGAATTTGTGTTGCTGAATTGACTACAAATGTGTAACTGTAACACTTTTTTCGTGGGACAAGGCCTGGGGCAGGACGACTACAATCCGGAGAATGTCGGGAAACAGGCGGAAGAAGCGAAATCCATTTTGAAATCGTTTTTGGATTCTTTCTAAGCATTGCAAAAGTATGGTCGTACGACGTATAAATCGCATGACAAATTTCCGCAGCATGAAAAATGTAATTTGTCATGCTGATTTACCCTGGGAATCAGGTTTGTCATGCATATCTGCGATTAGTACGCGTGCGATGCTTTTGCATTTGATTCTTTCAAGGGGATGTTCGGGTTCAGCAGTGAGACCAGTGAGGGAGATACCCTTTGGAAACACGTCCCACCCCGGAATTGTCATGCGGATGTGCAATAACAGGCAAACTTGTCATGCGCATCCGCATGAGAGGCATTCTCAAACGCGTTTTTGCATTTGTAATGCTAGAAACAGCATAAGGACATGGCCTTGTGATGCGGCTGTCCTTGCGCTTGCTAACCCTCACTCCAATCGATACAGCGAGGAACTTCGCATGCGTGATTCCCAAACCGTCGGGCTTTGTGTTGCAGAGAAGATCCCAATCATTGACTCTAGGGTGGGGACGTTTTTCCACAGGATAGGGCACGTGTCTTCGAAAACGAGTAAATTCGGCGTGCAGCTGAACCAAACCGGAGTGCACCAAAGCCCTCTGTGCCTGGCGATGCCGGTGGCGCAGAAGAACATTCTCAAAACGCCGATGGAGAAAGCCATGCATTTTGGCAAACCGATCGCGTCGCTGAAAAACTTTCACCCAGCTACGCCAGAGGTGCGGAAGGTTGACGGAAAAGTGACGACGCTGGCCAAGATGATCGAAAAGAGAAAGGCGGAGGGATATTACAATGAAAAATGCCCCCTCCCCATATCAAAGTGGAAATCTGTGATGCAGATTTGTGGCCACAAATCAGCTTCGTGATGCTAGAAGGGAAAAGATGCGGACTGTAGTGCTGGCTGGCGCAGGAACACCTTGCGTCTTCAGAATGACAGGAAGCACCTGGAAACGGGAAACAGGATGACAAATTGACTCCAAATGAGGGCACAACTGCGTCCCTTGGCCTTCTAGCAATACAAGTCGATTTGTGTACTCAAATAAAGCAACACAAATTTCGTTTTCGATATGGGGAGGGGGGGGCTTTCCTTTTGATAAGGGAATGCAATACCAGAAGTGGCTCACGGGGGACGCGTCAAAAATCACGAAGGGGCAGGCGATATGGGAGTGTCAGAATCGAAATTGACAAAGTCGAAAATTTTGTGATGCATGGAGTCGATACCAGTTGGGGCCTCAGTTTCCAAGTGGCGCACGACAAATTTCGGGAGCACCCAGCTCCAGTCTGTCATGCTGTTTGGACAAAGAAGACTGCTCCTGTCATGCTACTCTGGCAGCACATTGCGTACCCCTAAACAGTCTTGCAATCGGTCTCATTTGCCTGCTCCCCAATACAGGCCTTCAGTGCCCTGCATTTTATGCATCGCAAGTTTTTCGATTTTGTCGATTTCGATCCTGACACATCCATAGGCGAAAGGGGTGGTGGGGAAACAGGTGAGGTATGTAGAGCAAAAGTACTACACTGTACCGAAGTTGCAATACTGCATGACAGATGTCGTTCGTTGTGCCTGAACCTGCATGACAAATATCGCCAACATCTGAGCATCAAACCTGTCGTGCGGTTTGTGCTCTAAGAGCAACCTACGTACAGTAGAACTTTTGTCGTGCATATTCCCGAAATGAAATCCATCTACGGCTACAACGTTGGTTGGAAAGTGCCGTATGGCCTGCTCAGATGGAATTACACTGTCAAATGATGCAATCTGTGATGCAAAATGCGGATCACCTGTCCTGCGGTCAGAGAGTGTAGCATGACAAATCATGGACACTCCTCGAACTTGCACAAGAGTTATGGAATTCGCATAAAATTTTCCATGCAAAGATAGACCAACCTAGTAAAAGTAGACACTGCTTCTGCCGTTTATGCAAGACAAAGACCTACTTATGCCTAATACATGTTTCCACGGCCGAGATTTTTGTTCCGTCTGCGCAATCCATATACTACCGAAAAGCTTTCTGGAAGATGCCAACGCCGGGCGGGCGCACCAACGAAAATCGATGAAAGAAAAGCTGATCAATGAGAAGAATAATCCAGTGTTGCGGGCTATCCAAGAAAAAAACGTTGTTAGTGTAAATTTCTGATGCGCAACATGCAAGATGATTGCGTCTGTCATGCTTGGCATGCATCGCAGGGTCCATTAAAGGGCGTTTTCAAGTACTATCTGTGCATGACAGGCTTTTGCTGTCATGCCAGACAAATTTGTAATGCTGTTCCTCCAAAAAAGTTACACCTACAATGTTTTTTTCTTGGATACGGGCGAAACTCGACGCGATGGCCGCGCACGCGTTTTGAAGACGGGAGATGACGATTCTGTGGTTTTTGCGTTTGCTGGGATAGAGAATCGAGATGCCGGGAGGAATAAGCTTTGGTTTCTTGCTGAAGTTAATTTTGCTCTTGAGAATAGAGTTTGCGGTTTATTGCTACCAAGTAAAAAAACATTACGTAGGAGCTATCGCTATGTACTGGTGTGGTTCTTTCCGTTTTCTTGCCAGGTGAGCTCTGTTTCTTACGGTACTACTTGATGATTTTGCAATGTCCATTTTGGAGGGTTACAAAACCCTCTGCGTTTCTTGCCGTGTTTATCTGAAGAACTTTGTTTCTGAGAATACAGGATAGTTGGAGTAGCCCCTAGCTACGTGTTTCTAATCGGAGAAATAAACAGGAAAGGAAATTTCAAACGAGATGTCAAGGTATTTTTGCAGGTATAAAACGTGTTTAGAAGATGTTCACCCCCGCAGACGAGGGTGGCGATCAAGGACTTCGTAACAGGTTCTTTTGCGGTTTCACTTGAGATGGAAAGATCTATTACAACTACCTGCTCTCTCCACACGATCTTCATGCTAAAGACGCGCACGTATCACGGTTGACCTGCAGGGTCTTCTTGCGGCGTCGGAATAATCATTTTCCCGAAGATCATACTTATTTCGGTTCTGGTAGTGCTTTGTTTTCTTCCCCTACTTACAAGCCCATTTTGGTCTTTTTTGTAAAATAGTACACTGTATATTAAAGAACCATAGACGTAGAGTAATAGGACCATGCCCACCGCCCGTTCGCTGCGCACTTCGGTGCTTGCTCCCGCCGCCCTCGTTTACTACTCTTCCAGCGACCTCCTCGCAGCCTCCGGTTTGGTATTGAAGAAAGGCAAAAAGATATCACAGCAGACCACTACATCAAAACGGCAGGATGAGTGGGCGCTGGAGTGTGACTCGATGCACGGGTTGGTAACGCCCTACTACGTTCCCAACAAAGATTTCCCCACCAAGGTCGGATGCGTGCCATTGATGTGCGAGAACAAGCTGGTATCACATGCAAGTATGTCTGGGTCTGGATGTTGATGAATCCAGAAGTTTGTCATGCAGATTTCAGATGTCCCGCGAGGTCTAGACAACGGCTTCGCAGTGCGTATTCCGTATGAGAAATGCAATTTCATCAACATCGCCAAAAATGTGTATCTTGTGCTAACTCGCGCAAGACAAATTTTTGTGTGACCTACAGCATGCATCACAATGTGCAACCTTCCAGACCCGAACATATTTGCAATGCATAGCTGGGGAAGTCCGACGATGTCGCCGTTGGCACGGCGGCGCCGTGCACGTGGGAAGGCGGGGCGGACAGTTGCTGCACGGATAAGGTACTTAGCGTGTTTTATTCCG
Source organism: Amoebophrya sp. A120 (assembly GCA_905178155.1). NCBI lineage: Eukaryota > Dinophyceae > Syndiniales > Amoebophryaceae > Amoebophrya > Amoebophrya sp. A120. Next base: position 3,733,257 of record CAJINV010000002.1, on the reverse strand, counting down.
CAGCTTGATTTTCGAAGTTGAACGGCATTGAAAATCAAACCTGCCATCGTATGTTGGCTTGAAAGAATAAAATTCAAGTAAAAGCAGACTCCTCTCCGATAAGATGACCAGAGTTTTGTGGACGATATTGTTCTTGGATTGTAATAGTATTACGCGGTAGCAAAACAGACTGTACATTTTGATTTTCTCGAAACAACCTCTCAGATAAAAGATCCGTGTGCTGGCGGCAAGCTCCCGTGCATTCTCGGGGAAGTCACATCCCTAACGGACTACACTGCCAAAGCGGTCCACGAATCCAACTCCACCAACGTCGAGGCCATCAAGGGTGATTGCGGCACCAACACCAAGGACTTCGAAGAGTCAGCCAAGGAATATCGTGCGGAAAAACGACGTCGTCATTACCCCAGATTTGTGATGCAAATTCGCATGTAGATTTAGAATGTTTCTCATGCAGGTCGTCTCCATGAGAGCCGCTCTGTAGTGGTGTTTGGGAAAAATCTGTCATGCGCGAATCAGGATAAGAGGTTAGAGTTAGATTTGTAATGCGTCTGTAGTGGCTCTAAGGCAGCGCTATACTTCACAGTCGAGCTTGTCATGCGTGTTGAGTTCCAAAAGTTCTGGATTTGTCCTGCAGAGTGGTCATCAATCTTGAGTATGGGATGACGGCGTTTTTGCTCGGGATAACAAAGTATCAAATGTAAAAATGTCTGGGTCTGGAAGAGTGCAAGTTTGTCATGCTTCGATCTGGCATGACTCTTAAATCTGTCATGCACATTACTCAAGAGCCTCACTTTTCTGTCATGCAAAAACGCAGTTTGTCATGCAGAATAGGCATCATATAGAAGCTCAGGAACTTGTCATGCTGAGCCAGCACTTGTGGCCTCCTCATGATACGCCACCCAGCATCACAAGTTTCCAGACATCCAGGGATTTTTACAATCCATACAAAGCCACCACCGTGACCGCCGGCGCGGACGCCACCGCCGGATCCGCCCCCGCACCGCCGGGCGACCCTTTTGTCCTCTTGGGTTTATCCAATGCAAAAGTATCGTATTCGTATAAATGCAAGCTTTGCATCATAAATGTTTTTCTGAAGGCAAATCAGCATTACAAATTTCATTTTTCATGCTGAGGAAATTTGTAATGCATTTATACGAGTGTGATCATACTTTTGCAGTTCATAAGGCTGCTTCCAGGACAAGCGACAGCGCGCCATGGGGAAAATGGCCAAGGGAGCGTACTCGGTCGCGGAGTGCGCCGAACACTTATCAACTGCAAAAGCATCGTACTCGTATAAATGCATTACAAATTTTGTGAGCATGATAAATAAAATTTGTAATGCGGATTTCCCTTAACGACTAGATTTGTAATGTATAACTGCAATTAGTACGAGTGCGATACTTTTGCACAGGATAACACTGTGCGGGCTACGAATTTTTTGCGATCCAGTCCTACCAGCAGTGCTTGTACCCGAAGGGGAAAGGGATCATGTCTAGTCATGCATGATTACAAAAGTATTTGATAACGTTAATCCACATGGCAAATTTCATTTCTCATGCTGAGCAAATTTGTCATGCGATGTATGCATAGCAAAGACGTTCCTTCTTCCTCTCCATACTCGCTGCTCCAACGGAAACGACCACGAGAAGTACGGGAAGGTATAAGAGTGAAGTGGGCCGTCGAATTTGTGATGCGGAGTTTGCATGTGGAAAGGACGGAATGCATAGAGGGACATGAACTTGTGATGCACGTGCCACAGCACCGTTGGAATCTGTATTGCGCACCAGCTCGACAAACAAAACCACAGACCCCGGACGGCGACTGCAGCACCCCGTGCAAGAAGGACCTTATCGTACAGGGAAAATTTCACCAGCCTAGCGCGTGATCGTATGTTGTCATGCGGAACAGTCAGTGCAGCAAAGAAGGAGTTTTGTAGTCAATGCATGACAAATAGATTGTGATCCGACAACTGTGCAGCTAGCTGGAATACAACTTCCCCTTTCATAACCCCAGCCGCGGATGGCGAGCGGCAGTGCGGTGGCGGGTGGCGTAACTCCGTCTACAAGGTGCCGGCGGTGTGAGCAGGGCGATCTATGGATTGCAAAAATGTCTGGCTCTGGAAGAGTGTAAGCTTGTCATGCAGGTTTCCGATGACCCATGAGGTCTGGAATGCGGGACCTAGCATGACAGAGTCTGTGGGGTCTCTGCCATGCCTATCCTGCATGAGAAACTGGCTCCCAACTTGGTCGAAAGTCGACAGCTTTTGGCATTCATGCAGCACAGATTTTTGCATGATTCGGATTTAGCATGACAAGTTGTAACCTTCCAGACCCAGACACTTTTGCACTCCATAAGATCAAGAAGAGACCAAGGATTCTAATCAGGAATTTTCTGCTGACCATGCGGAACAAGAAGCAAAAGAACAAAAGCAACGGGCTGTGCGCCAGGAAGAAAAATTAGGTTTTCTGTTTCATCAACTCCTCTTTTCTTTTCATTCGCAACTTCAAGATCGCACAATAAAACACACACACTTACTTAAAAACTTAATTGCGCATCGAGTTGCTTCTTTTTTTTCAGGTCTTTTTCTTTTCACACTTACTTAAACTTAATCGAATGCAGTTTACTCAAACTTTTTTTTCTTTTCACACACTGTTATTTGATTTTTATGGATTGTTTTTCTTTTCACACACACACTGTTTTCAAGTTTCACGACACACACACACGAAGACACGAAGATGTTGTAGCGATCTGAAGGAAGCACAAGCAGAAGGAAAATGAGGAAGAGAAAAGTTTTGTAAAATTTGCAGAAGAAGAACTAGAATGAGCCTAATGCTTGTTTCTGTTGCATGCCTAGAGCGCAGACTGCAGTTTCGCAGCGCAAATCCAAACACGAAAAACGATGTGTAAACAACAATACAGCTTTTCAAATGTACGAGCAGGGAGGCATCATCTCTTGTTGTGTTCCAATCGACGTTTTTACTTTTTTCGTCGTCATCTTTTGGTGTCTATAGCGAGGTTCACATTCTTTGCGTCGTCGCCGCTTGCGACTTTAAAAAGATCCCCTTTGTTTCTAAGAACGTTCTACAACATTATTTTCCGCAAACACACACAAGATTTTTGCAGCCACTCGTAATGAATTTACCCGTAAATACCAATTTAAATTGTAGGGCACGAGCGCGTGAGTTGTAGTGGACTTAAACGAGAACTCCTCCGATATATTGTCGTATATCTGGAGTGTCTCGTATAGGTAGGGATCATGGCGCCAGCCACGTCGATGATGCGGTTTTCTGTGCTTGCCACGACTACGGTCTCCGGGTTGCGACTCGAGTATGGGGAGCAGCAGCAGAATATGGGCTGTAAACTTGTCTGCGTCTCCTGGAAAATAAAGACGAATTTGTGATGCGTGTTTCTGATAAGACAAGAGTCTGTGTTACGTGAGTTGCAAGACATGTTTTCCAGTAATTTATCTGGCCACGACGTGTTGAGATGGAATTTTTCTTTTCATTCGCAACTTCAAGATCGCGCAATAAAACACACACACTTACTTAAACTCAATCGCGCATTACTATCTAAATCGAGTTACTTCTTTTTTCACTTTTCTTTTCACACTTACTTAAACTTAATCGAATGCAATTATTTATTTTAACTTTTTCTTCTTTTCACACACAGTTATTTTCTGTTTTCTATAGATTGTTTTTCTTTTCACACACACACTGTTTTCAAGTTTCACACACACGAAGATGTTTTAACGATCTGAAGGAAGCACAAGCAGGAAGGAAATGGAGGAAGAGAAAACTTTTGTAAAATTTGCAGAAGAAGTAGAATTAGAATGAGCCTATTGCTTGTTTCTTTTGCATGTCTGTAGCGCAGACTGTGCAGTTTCGCAGCACAATCTAAACACAAACAACAATGTGTAAGCAGCAATACAGCTTTTCAAATGTACGAACTGTAGCATAGGAAAGGAAGAAAAAGAATGAGCCGTTTCACTGCGGTTGGAGTAGCAGAAGCTGTGTCAGTACCAGCAGAGAGTCATCACCTCTTGTTGTGTTCCAATCGTTTTTACTTTTCGTCGTCATCTTTTGGTGTCTATAACGCGGTTCACATTGTTCTTTCCATGGGTCGTCGCCGCTTGCGACTTCAAGATTTTTTTTTGTTGCTAAAAAAGTTCTACAGCGTTATTTTGCGCAAACACACACGATTTTTACTACAACAACTCGTAATAAATTTACCCGTAAATAAGAATAACAATTTAAATTCTAGGGCACGAGCGCGTGAGTTGTAGTGGACAAGCGAGAACTCCTCCGATATATTGCCATATATCTGGAGCGTCTCGTGTAGGTAGGGATGATGGCGCCAGCCATGTCAATGATGCGGTTATCCGTGCTTGCCACGACGGTCTCCGGCTTGCGACTCGAGTATGGCGAGCAGCAGCAGAATATCGGTTGTACTACTCATGTCTACTGCGTCCTCTGGAGAATAAATGAAGGCGAATACTTGTGATGCGTGTTTCCGATAAGACAAAAAGCTGTGTTGCGTGAGACTTGCGTAATGTTTTCCAACAATCTACCTGACCACGTGTTGAGATGGAATTTTTCTCATGCAGAATATAGGTATTTTTTCAGAGCCAAGTGGCTGCAGAACTTTTAATGCTACTCACCAGTGCAGAGATTTTATTTCCAGAAAACATCAGACATGTGTTTCCAACCGATAGAAAAGCAGAGGTTGATCTTGAAGAAGAAGGTATCCCACGAAAAAACTGTTTCACTGTGATGGTTTCGCAAGATCTGCATCACAAGTTTGCTACACATGACACAGAAAATTTGCCATGCGCGTTTCGTAAGGGAAAGACCGCTTAAAAATCCATTGTGTTGCAGTTGTAACAAGACAAACACTTTACTGCTTCGTTCTCTGCATCACAAATTCACAGTGAGACAGTTTTTTCTTGCGATAGAAGGCTGCGGAGTTCGACTTCGCCAAGTTCAACGCCGAACACCAGATGGCGACCATCGTATTAATATGTTTTTTTTTTCTTTGTTTAAAGGTAGTCTTTCACCGTTGGTAGCATGACAAACGTGGGTTTCCGTGCCCGCATGTGCTTGTGCATGTGGTAAAACAGGTTGGTTACAAGGTCTTCGAAGCAGCTTTGTGAAGATGCATCACATGGTGTGTGGAAATCGAAGGGAAATTTTAATTTTGTATATTCATAGATTCGACAAAGTTACACATAAATCATTCCCATCACAGCGTCTGGACCCCACCGAGAATGAGCACCCCAACCCGTTTTTCGTCAAGTATGGCGTTCTCAAATGTTACATTCTCAACTGTTACATGGATTTGTCATGCAGAATCACCATCAGAATCGACACGATCACGCTGTTTCACATGACAGATCTTTGAAGTGCTAAATAGCCTTAAAATCTGTGCGGAATTTGTAATGCTAGAGGTGCAACCTCCTCCCTTTGGCTTTTGCTATTCTTGCATTACAAATGCGTGTAGCAGTTGAGAGTGTAAACAGTTGAGAACGCCATATCAAGGACTGGTGGCCGCATCCGGAAAATCCGGTACGAAATCGCAAAAAGTCGGGATTTTACCGCTGTGATGCAACATTGTTACTTCCAAAAGAAAGTAGATTTGTCTGAGCAGTGTGCATAGGTTGATTCACAGTTCATAATTTTTTGTAACATTTATTTTCACATTTAAGCTTTGGCGTCTTCTGCAACTGCTGTTGTCAAAACCCTAACATACCTAAAAGAAAGTTGTCGTTTCCTACGTTCCTCCAGAGGTAAAAGAATTCTTGTGTTTCGTCTTCCATATCTGAACAAAAAGACGGATGAGAACCCGGAGAACGCCGAGACCCAGGAGACCGAGGAGGCGAACGCGGAAGCCGCAAATGAGGACTCCCTCTCCGTGCAGGCCAAGTACCAGGCGGAAGCTAGTAATATGCATTGCAAATATTTCTGGGTCTGGAACGCTGGAACTTGTCATGCTAATTCTGGATAGTGCGTATGCGTAAATCTAAATCTGTGTTGCATAATTACCAAAAGCTGTCGGCTTTTGACAAAGCTGAGTGGCAGGCTCTCATGCAGACGAGGCATGACAGTGGGCGCACAGAATCTGTCATGCTAGGTCATGCATGACAGACCTCACGCGTTATGCAAAACCTGCATGACAGGCCTTGCAACCTTCCAGACCGAGACATGTTTGCATTTGATAAATAAAAACGCCGCCGACAAGGACGCTTTGGACAAGGAAAAGAAGAAGAAGGCGGAAGAGGAAGCCAAGAAGGCGGAAGAGGCCGTCAAGGCAGCGGAGGCCGCGAAGAAGAAAGCCGAGGAAACGAAGAAAAGCGCCATGAAAATACGAAAGTGAAAAAAATCTACTGTATGCTTCAAAATGGGCTTGTTATGCATCGTGTAAGCTGATTTTGTTTTTGACGACGCCATTTCCAGCGAGCCTATGTTCTTGTAGACATGTTATTCTTGAAGGTGAGGCGTCCTTCTTTTTTTTTAGGACTCGTTGATACAGGCTGTCTTCCCTGACAGCATACAACAATGATCCCTCAGCACTTTATGTGCTGTTTGCTTGTAGATGAGGCGACAAACCTAAGTAGTGGTTTTCACTTTCACCACCGGCTCTGGAGGAGAACCACAAGGCCAAGATCGCCGAGCTGAACGGGTTATCAAATGAAAATATGTCTGGGTCAGGAAAGATGGGTGGTTTGTCATGCTTGGCTGGCAGAATGCTCATGTCTGTCATGCGCGTTACCCGAAAGCCAAAGCTTCATTTTCCTTTCATGCCGAAGTTCGCTTTATCATGCAAAATACATAGACAACATTGCAGTTCCTCCAAAACTTGCCATGCTTGCTAGTCAATGCAGGCGTCTCGTCGTTCTCCACCAGCATCACAAGTTTCTCCGCCCAACCATATTTGCAATGCATACGGGTTTAAGCAGAAGGAGCTGGCCAAGTGCCGCACCGACTTCGAGGGCGCCAAGAAGCAGTGGCAATCGGACCGCCAGTGGTTCGTCAACACGCGCAGGGCAGCCGCACACCACTTTCGCTCCGAGGTCAGGAGGGCACCCTGGTATGTAACATGAGTTCTTTTAATGAAGTGCGGTTTAAGTTTAGGCTTCAATCAGGGTTTAGGTTATCCACTTTGAATGAAGTGTGGCTTTTTAGGTTTACGCCTTAGTAGCAAGACGATGATGATTATAATGATGATCTGTTGACTACTTTTTCCGGCGTCGCAGGTCCTAAATCGAAATGCGGGAACCACTTACAATTCAATCGAAAAAATCAGGTTCAAGCGCGTGTTTGTGTACGCCCGCAAACTCGGGGAATTCCGCCGGAAGCTGCACCAGACGTCCCGGCAGTATGGGAATGTTATTTTCAAACGTTCGACTCTTCTGCTGTTCCATGATTTGTGATGCATAATTACTGCCATCGGTGGCGACGCGACCAAAAATTACTTCGCTTGACAAGGTAGGTATTCCCGAAACGCCAAAACAGCATTGAGATGCTGGTCCGTTCCAAGTTTTTAATGCCGGAGCAATGTGTATTTCGCTTTTCTATTTGTGCATCACACTTTGTCCCAGCTAGCAATGGATAAAACGTTTGAGAACTCCATATTCGGTTCCGCCCCAAGGTGCAGAACTGGCACAAGGCCATCCGCGCGTTCCACAAGTGCCGCGCCCAGTTATCAAATGCACATATGTTTGGGCCTGGATGATCACAAGACTTGTCAAATGCATGACCTAGCATGACAGAATCTGCGAGAGGTCTATCATGGCTAAGAATCCTGCATGAGAAACTCCCTTCTGGTCAAAAGTGGACAGCTTTTGGCAGCCATGCAACGCAGATTTTTTTGTATGATTCGGATTTAGCATGAGAAGCTCCAGCGCTCCAGATACCCAGACATATTATTTGCAATGCATACCAGCAGCGCCAGTTCGACTGGGCCATCCGGCAGGCCAAGGCCAAGTACGAGCAGGCCAGGGGGACCCCAGAGACCAACCTGGTCGGGTGCTTCGAGGACAAGCCGGCCCGTGCCATGATGGGGATCCGCGGACGGTTCTCCGTCAAGAAGTGCGCGCGCAAGTGCGGTCGCCGCAACAAGGAGTTTATGGCCATCCAGTACGGGCACCAGTGCTTCTGCGGCAACGGCAAGCAGCACGAGCGGTACGGCAAGAAGCCCGATGGTGACTGCAGCAAGCCCTGCGAAATGGACCCCAATGACCGCGTATCGCGAGAAAGTGAACAAAAACTTTGTCATGCCTGGACTGGATTGACAGAAATATTTTGGCATGCTCGACACCCTTGAGGAACGTATGCGAAATAGACGAGTCATAAAAGGTAAATCAAGCCTTTATCAATTGTGTAGTCCAGCATCACCATTCTCCCTGTCTTGTGCAATCCCGCATGACAAATTCAACCCTTTCTCTTCTCCATATTGCGCGACCGGCAAGAAGTGCGGCGGCGGGTGGAGGAACTCGGTGTACAAGCTGAAGTGAGGGAAACTTTGACTTGCTGTGCACCAACCGTGTACTTCTTACAACGGTTTTATGCAAAGAGCAAATTCCCTTTCCCCGCACAAAAACAAGATCGCGTTGTACAAAATGCATGACAAATAATTGTTTCGCCAACTTGGAGCGCACTTGTTGTGGTGCTGAGTAGGATAGGAGGCGAGTTTTGTCATGCGCAACAACAACAACCTTTCGGTTGTTCGCGCGCGGGAAATTTGTTACTGCTGATAGATTTTTTCTTTTCCAAACCGCGTCAGAGAAGCAGGCGCGGTAGTGGTGACAAAACGACTCGTGCGTGTTGACAACCACGCCTCGAATTACAATAATCTTCTTTGTAAGAGTTTTTAGAATCCGATTTTAGAATCCGATGAAACATTAATTTGCTCCGCTAGATAAGTTGTGAGACCCGAGAATTTGTTTCACCTGCCTTTTTCTTTTCCATCTTATTATTTTCTACATTACTGCTCATTATGTTACACTTGGGATCTGCTATTTTTGTTTCTAACTGCAACTGTGATTTATTCTGATATATCTTTCACCTTGTATTTTCTAAAACTGCTGCTGCTACAATCGGCTATAACAAAGAATCTGTGGCGGGTGAGAATTTTCGAGGAACCGCTTGAGGTCTAGTGCGCCATCGGATATAAAACTACTATTTCGAGAACGGAAGAGGCGGAGGAAAAATACGAAACTTCACAATCCACAATAACGTGTAAATTTACGACTTTCAAGACTTTTCAAGCTACAATTTCAATCATTCAAATAGACTTTCAAATAAGCAAACCATTTTTTCCATTTTCATTATCGTGTCAGATTTAATAGCACCACTTCGAAATAAAGGAGGTGTGTCTCGTCGTGGTCGTTAGATGTGGAACAAAAAAGAAGAAGAAGACCACGAAATCTGGCAGAGTATATCATCAAAGCAAACGTTTCAACAAGACTGTTTCGGACGACAAAAACTACTTTGGATTGAAAAAAGAATAACCACAGAAAGAAGTTGTTTCTTGCGAGACATCCATACCAGGCACTGCAGATTGCTTCAGGTATCTTGTCACGACAAATGGCAGCAGTTTATTGCTGCTTGATTTGGCTCTGCGCCTCGCTCTGTCCAGATAAGGCATCATCGGTCCTCCACAGAAAGCACCGTCAGTCTCGTCTTGCCAAACTCGGTTCTTGTTGTAAGTAGTAGGAGCTGTACTCCCATGCATTGCACTTGCAGAGTAAAGTGCTGTGGTTTTGTTTGAGCATTGACATCCTCAAAGAATTGCTGCAGCTGTGTCCTCTTCACGCACGTAGATCATCAAGTGCACCTGTTTTAGCGTATGAGCGTAGGTTGGTGAGAGTGACAAAGGAACAGAATTGTAGAGTCAAAGATGAGTGTCACTATTTCCGGAGCGGAATGAGGCAAAGCTTTTAGCTTCAGTGAGAATGAAGCAGCGTGGTAGCCAACGAAGAGTGTAGCTTCTAGTACCTATTTTTACGAGCGAGCGCAGCGTGTGGTCACTTACAGAGTAGTTCTTCTTAGCACCCAGATATATGGAGAGAGGTATAGCTCTTTTGATTACAGTTACCTGGTGTAGTTGTGCTTTCATTCGCTCCAAGCTTACCGTTCCGAGTCGAAAGTTTTCCGCAATCTACTACGCTATAGGAAACTGACGGAGTGGTCCCTTGCTGCTCTAGCACCAAGTTTATTTTCAAGATCAAGAACAGGATTCCAAGAATCCGCACACCGACATCAAACACTTCAAATTGAAGGGACACGTCTCACGCTATCAAGACTCATCCGTCGGGGCTTCGGCCCCCTGTCTCCACCGCCCAGACGTGGACACCGCACCAATCCGCCGCGTCCAGCACAGCGCTGGGAAGTACCGACTGCCTCAAACCCCACGGCCAGAACCATCGAGACTAAGAAGCGTGGCCATGTGGCGACTTCTGCTCCCCTCGCTGGTCGCCAACACGTCTCCCGCGGGCTTCGCTGCGGGCTATGTTTGGTTACCCAAGAACCATGGACGTGTTTCGGCAGCGATAACCTGGATCACCGGCCCAACGTTCGTCTACCTCACCGCGGGTAGTACCAAGGTGGCTAACAAGAAGGAGTCGGGTTCGCAGCACGAGGAAGAACTGGTGATGTCGGACGAAGTGGCGTTTTCTGGAGACATCATTGGACAGGAGGACACGATGCGGCCGTCGATGTTTCTGCAGAAAAAGATCCAGCGGAGTATGGCGCTCCGGCCGTTCAACATCACCATGCTGAACAAGATGCGCGATCTGGAAGTGTCCCACCAGCACCGAAATGAGGCGAAGGAAGGACTCGCGGACCACCTCGAAGCGGAAGAACTGGAGGACCTGGAGGAGTACTTTCTGACGGGCGGGACGGTGGACCAGCTGTTTTCGCCGTCGCCCCATGCTCTCTTGCAGGTGGAAGCACTATCCAAACACAGCACGCCATTATTTTTACCATAGCGGATGCATAACCTTCGTTCGCCGCGAACGAAGGTTATGCATGTTGAATGAGTACGCAGTGACCTGGCGTCAAAGTGCGGCCAGCCTGTCCCTGTTCTCTGATGCCCCACCGATAAAATGGCTTTGCGAAGTTCCAGTTGTAGTATTTGTAGATGTGCTAGGCATGCTTCTTTGATCACTTCTACTTCTATTTTTTGGATTTGACATTGTAACATATACGAGGGCCAGGCATGCTTCTTTTATCAGACCGCCACCTGACGTGTATGCACAGGCCACGAGTTCGGGTTTGCGTCTTTGTGGTACAGGTAGTGCGTTTTTTACTGTGATGCAGCGCTCATGGCACCAGGGAAAAACACAAGAAGCGTTTGGAGCATATGGAAACAGCCCTATTGATTTGCTGCAAAGAATTTGAATTTGATGAACACTCCCAAAAACCACTGAAAGTCGTGACGATCGAAGAGAACATCCGCACACGAGCGAAGACGGGCAAACTCGACTGGAGGTGGAACCACATCTGCTTCAAGCGGCAGTTGGAATCAGGGCAGAAAAATCCTTTCAACAGTAACTGGGTCAAACGGAAACAAAAAAAGTCCAAGACGAACAAAGCGGAGGCCTTCATTTGCTACTGCCATGACGACGAGTACGCCTTCCACATCAAGTATGACGCCCTCAACATATGATGGTGGAAAGCCCCCCTTCCCTCTGATGCCTCTCGCAAATAAAAGTGCCAAAGTCAGTCTTTGCTATTTTCTAGTGTTCGCGTGACAAGTTCCAGGGGCCGTAACTGTAAACGCAGTTGCGGTTTGAAGACTTTGTCATACAAAAGCTGCAGCATTTTTTCAGTTTAAGCTGCTCCCGTTTCTACAGATGCAGTGCGTATGCGGGAGGGAGGGGTTGTCCACTTTCGTACACCGAAGATCCACCACTCGGCGATCCAACGAACCAGGGGCTGAAAACAAAGCTGAACACTCTGCACGGGAGCCACACAGCAAACAAACAGCAAAACATCCATGCGGGCACATTCTCTGGATTGACCCGTCAGACGACAGGATTAAGCGACTACATCTGCGAGGTGGGCAAGAAGCTGGACAATAAAGATGCGGCCCCAGCAGCGGCACACGGCAACCACAAGTCCAAAGCTGTGCAGGAATTCGAAGCTGCGGAGGAGAGGTTCCAAAACCTCCCCCGGAGATGGCACGGCGCAGGGGGCTTGCACATCCCCGCGAATCTCCACCACATGACCCGAGGACCCTCTTCTCTTCATGATGATCATGATCGGTCTCAAGAAAAAGAACTCGTCACGAACACGGATGCGGAACAAGAATAAAAGCTCACAACGGATGCGGAACAAGCAAATCGTGCCCATGTTGCGTGTCTTGCCTAGCAAACCAAGACCAACAAATAATTACAGGAACGAGCGCGGTAGCGTCAATTCGAACGCAATTTCGATGTTGCGCGACCCAGAATAAACAACAATAGGTACGGGATTTCCCGGCCCCGGAGAAGGAGATGGGCGTCGACTTATCAAAACCGGTTCCACATCCACTACGAACAATGCGATCTTTTGTTCCGGTACTTTTCATCGTCCTGATGATCGTTTCCCAAGGAAACAAGGACGGGAAGAGCACGAGCATGATACTGCCAAACAAGGACGGGAGGCAGGGGAGCATGCGGTTTTTTTGAACACCAACATGAAAAAATGAAAGCATGACTGTGGCAACAACGCCTGAGAAAAGTAAAGTACTTACCTACTTACTATCTTCCTCGGAGGAAAAAAATCGAAAAAGACATCAAAGGAAATGATTAGAAAAGAAGTCTGGCCTTGCAACTTTTCACATACTGCATCCAATCGCAAACGAGCGACGAAAAACAAACGGGCGAGGAATAGCTCACGGCCCGACTGATCGCTATTCAAGAAGACCACGATGCCGACACATTTCTTTTTTTTCCACATCTTCTAAAATCAACCATATCCCTCCAGCACCGAATCAAGCTAATCCTTTTTTTCTTTCTTTATGATAATCTCGGCACGGTATGATTGATTTTCTGATCCGAAATTGTCCTCCTGGTCATGAAATTCCATAATAAATTGTCAGATGATGATTCCTATTTGATTCGTTCAAATCATGAGAGGAAGTGGAAGAGGATGGATCTTGGAGGGCCTGGAATTTTTTGACGCCGGCCATGCCCGGGCATGGAAAGAAAGAAAGAAAGTGGAAGAGGATGAAGATTTCTTCCTTTTTTTTTTCAATCTATTTGTTTGTCCATCATGTTGGTAGGTATATGTGGTCCTCTCACATCTTTCTTGTTGCATATGATTTGAATCAGATTCAAATAAATTTGTCATAGATCCGGTCCGAGATTTTCATTTGCAAAGATAAGAATCCGACGCTACTACCGTCGGCCCGCACCCTCCGTCGCTAGCGGGCCACTACCAAACGGAACCTGGCGCGGCGCAGGGAAGAGTCTGGGGGAAAGCTGTGAAGCACAAAAGATTGTTCCCCCACACACATCCTAAATTTCATCATTTGAAAAGATAAAGATGAAACTCAAATAATGAAATGGTGTGTCGGATAAAAAGTAATCTTGAAAGAAGAACTACGATCGACGGATCTATTTTTTACTCAGAAACTGTTGTTGTTGTATTTGATTTATCGAATTGAAGAAAGACGACTTGTTGACCACGAGCAGATAAATAGATTTTGATCTTCTCGTTGTTATTTCTCATAAGTAGTTGTTTATTAAGCTTTTCAGTTTGAGTTGGTTCTGACAGGGAAGATCACTAGAGCGAAAAAAATGGGATTGCAACGGAACTTTTAGGGCCTTGAACATTTGAAACCATGCCCGGGCATGGAAGGAAAGAAAGAAAGAAAGATAATTCGAATAGAAAATCAAATTGAGTTTGATCGTCATCGAAGAAAATAATAAAAAGGGATTGCAACGGAATTTGTAGTTGATGCCATGCCCGGACATGGAGAGAAAGAAAGAAAGAAAATAATAAATAACAAATTTTTCTTGAAATGTTTTCTATCGAAAATTCGGTTCGGATCACATATTACAACGAGAGAATCTCTATTTTTCAAGATAAGAAAGATCGATATACAGGTCCATTGATATGAAATTTTTCTCTATATCTTCATGTATGGATTCAAATCATGCAACAAGATATTAATTGAAAAAAAAAGAATTCTTTTTTTCCTTTCAGGTATATCATCAAATTTTCAAGACCCTGAAAATGAATCTTGTTCTTTTCTTTCTCGATTTGATTTTATTTATTTTCCATCAAATAAATGTATCCATGATATATTCAAGACACATGAAATATGACACATGTGACACACACAGACATATTCCCATATATTTTTTTTTCGAGAATATCGAAATATCGAAGAACAGACTCGAGGATAATTCACAAAAAATTAGAATCTGAATCAATTTTTATGAGAACATCAACATAAGAAAAAAGAATCCATGGGAATTTCAATGTATAATTTCATGAATGTATCAACAATCATTGAATGACTTCATATTTCAATTAAATAATAGAAATTTATTGGATTATGAAAATAAGATAGAGAATCAATTCAAATTTTTTTTTCTCAATTCAAACTTTTAAGGAAAATACCTTTTTTTTAGAAGAACTTATTCCTGCATTCGATCCAAATCTTTATCTTCAATTTCCTAGGTTTTAGCATTCTCATGTTGTCCATGATCAACTGCAGACATGGAAAAGAAAGAGAGAGAATCCTCAGATTGAAATATTCTTATTCAAATCTTCAAATCGATGAAAGATTTTGGGTGAAGATTCTTTCGATTTCATGAGATTATTAGCCATAAGTTAACGCAGAAGCACCCGGCGCTAAATAGAATTCTAAAGCAATTCAAACCAAATTCAAAAGTTCAGTATTTTCATTTTTTTCGGATGAGGAGGCAAGAGCTTAATTTAGTTTGACGCGAGCAATTTTTTCTTTTCGTTGCGCGTCATCGAGCCGAAGTCTTGGTAAATGGCTCTCCCGAGTGGAATGCTACTCTTCCATACTAGCTAGGGCCTATGTGACGTCGTTTTAGGCAGTCCTTTCCAGATCAGGCGCGCGCTCTCAGATCCTATCTTTTCGTCTTTTACCGGCGGTAGGCCCGGAATCCAGTGTTGTAGGCAGTCGATTCTCTCTCTCATGCTTTTCTTCCCATGCGCGCGTCGAGCTCCGAAGCTAGGTATTTTTGTGGGGCATAGGGTAATGAGGGGCTTGATCTTCGGATGAGAAGCCCCGTATCTTCCAGCGCGATTTGTAGTGTGGATCAGCAAAAATCTTGTAGGGGCTGGCCCGTAGTTCAGCGAGTCGCGGTTTTTCTTCGGATCTTAGAGAGACAGCGACTAGTCTGTGGTTGATTCATCTCCGAAGACACACGCTCGCACCTCCTCGTCCTCAGAGTTTTTGAGCGAAAAAATCTGCCACTTCGTAGTAATGCGAGAAATTCCATTCGATATCGGTCTCGACAAAGTGATTCGAAATGCTACATCAAAACGTGATGACGAGCCTCGCAGACTCGACGACGATAATGCTAGTGCAAATTTGATCGTCCCTCGCAGCACAGAGTGCGCTATATGATCAGCAAAATTGAACTTGATCTCTAACCAAATATAATGATAATCAAAAAAAAATCAGGCGTCGCATTGCACAGAGCAAGCGAATGATGTTGACCTCTTTACTTTACAAACCTGCAAGACAAATCGAAAAAAAAGGACAGACTCAGGCTTCGCATTCCCGATCGCCAAGTAGTCGCAGGAGATTGGCGAGTAGATGAAATTTTTTTTTGGGGGACCGGTTTGGGTTGGGGCAGCATACAACAACTGCTCATGCCGTAGCTTCTGACGCCGACCTTTGTCTGGAGCTAGCAGACGAAGCAAGCAAGAAGTGCCTACAGTACAACACCACACCCGCAACAACATCCACTTACCGAGCAGCCAGCAACTGCTCCCCCGGACTTCTGCAGCAACTACAAGCAGAAGCGGCTCGGCCACCGACCTCCGCCTGCATTATGGATTTACTAGACGCCTACCTTGCGGAAGCGAGTGGAAACTACTGCGCGTTTGATGACCTG
Source organism: Amoebophrya sp. A120 (assembly GCA_905178155.1). NCBI lineage: Eukaryota > Dinophyceae > Syndiniales > Amoebophryaceae > Amoebophrya > Amoebophrya sp. A120. Next base: position 3,717,173 of record CAJINV010000002.1, on the reverse strand, counting down.
CATGATGCGAAGATTACGGATTCTCGTGAGGGCCAGAACTTCGCGGAGCACAAAGATCGGAGCCTCGCAGCGGAGCATAGCAAGCGGGATATGTGTATGTGTGTTTTTTCGCTCGGAGCAGGGGGGGCATGACGTCGACATGTCCTGGGCTATTTTCACTCTCGGTTTGAACTACAGTAATGAGGGGGAGGCGTGTTGTCGCCCACGCCCGCCGGCTTGGTAAAAGTCTGTATTATGCAGCCGACGAGGTCGGCCTCGGTCTCGCGTCGTGATGAGGAGTTTTGAATCTTCATCGCGAGCTCCCGAGCCTGGTGTTGCAAGGACCGCGCGTCATTGTTTGTGGTTTCTCATAGGAATTTATGATGAAAGTAGGAAAATAGCGATACTGCTGGGCATGTCGAAAATTCCCTCTGCTCCGACGTGAAGTCGTTTTGCATTCCATATCACGAAGCCGGGCAGAACCCACCACGGCGGGAGGCGCAGCGCCATTCCTCTTGGCCACAGCAGATTCGGCGACGAGTGGCTACGGAGAGGAGCGAAACGTTTTGACGGGTTGGGTTGACCGAGCTCCAGGCTCTGCAGGAGCGGGCGCTTCCACGGAAGGCAGCGGTACCAACGCGGACCGCCTTTTAGCGTCCGGTCTTGTGCTCGGTGATGGGACGGAAAAAGCCGATGTTCTTCGCGATGAAATTCTCGGCCGGACGTTGGAGCCGTTCATGAATGGAGAACCGCGAAAAGACGTGCATTTTGATAAGGCAGCACTGCTAGCGAAGGAGGCTGGCGAGCTTCTGGCCGGAAAAATATTGGAGGACCCGGGAACAAGATCCGCACTGCTCTCGCACATGAGCGACGCCACCCCGTGCGGAACGAAGCTGTCTCTGGACGTTTTTGGTGGTGGGCGCCAGACGATAACCGACGGGGCGGCGAAGTGGATGGTGACGGATATGGCCCTGACGTGGAACGCCGGCGAGAGTAGTCACCAGGTCACAACTCCGACTTCAACTATCCTACAACCAAGCAAAACGGCCCTTCGGATGAACGAAGCAGCAGCTGTTGAGAGTGGTTTTGAACATCTTCTGTGCGACCAGCGCATTCCGTCGCAGAAGAACGCGGACGTCGTGATGCGCGACGTCAAGGCGGTAGTTGGGGCCGCAAGCACCCTGCCAGCGTTGTTGGTCATCAACACGAGCTCCGACCGCGGGCCGGACATGATTCTCACGCACAAAGCGGTCGGCGCAGTAGTTTCAGAAGAAAAAGACGAGATCTTTAACCGCCCCGGCACACATGTGGTAACGATCTCCAGCCACTGCGAAGAACACGAAGCCGGCACTGCGCTGGAGGAGGGTGCGACCGCCTACCTCTTGGAGAATGACATCGACCCGACCAAGTGGGAGAAGAAGTGCTACGGGGTTTGCAAAGTAGTGGGAAAACAGCAAATGTCACTGCAGGCGGGGATGATGTTGGATCTACCAAAGAGAGTTTTTGTCCCCACCGGCCCTGACCGTCATTCCCTCCTGAGGGATTCCGCCACTGCAGGTCCGAAGATGAACGCCCAAACGAAAGCCTTTCGCGATTATTTAGCGGGGACGCCCTATGGAGCTGAGCGAGTTCGGTCGGCGAAATCTGCAACACAGAAAGACAAGGACGCGTCCAACCTCCTGCACAAGCTCAGCATCTCCAAATCAAAAGGCAAGACCAGCCTTACCTTCGTCTTGACCGACCAGGAGATCGAGGAGTACGGGTCGGCAGAAAAAGCAAAGTCAGCAGCATTGGGGATGTTGCAGTCATTGACCCGGGGCATCCGCCCTATCTCCTTCAGCAGATGGATACGGTGCGGTGATGATTTGGCGCGAGTAGTAGTGGCCGATATTCTTGGTCTCCTCGACAAAAAAACGCGACTTCATCTTGCCGGGAACGAGTGGAGCAAAATCCGCGTTGACTGCACCATGCTGATCATCAGTCTCCTGACGCGCCCCGTCGAGCGGTACGAGGGGCACGTGGCGAAGCATGAGAACACAGCCGGCGGCGATTCAGCTGCACAGGAACAGTTTTACCACGGTGTAGAGGAGGTTCGGGCCCTTCTTCGTGAGGAAAGCCTGCGGGGGATGTTGGGGCTTCTTGGACCGGTGGACGCGAAGGTGGTGAAAAAACACGCATCCACAGCACTAAACGGGCTGGAAATTATCGCAGCAGCGTTCTACGGCCGGGTAGTGCGTTATCAAAAGCGCAAGACGCTCACTCATCATCTTCCGGTCCAATTTGTCATGCGTATATTTGATGCTTCTGGTTTTGCTATGATCCCCTCATGCCTTGTTCAAGTGGCACAGACAGTGCAAAAGGAACAGGGAGACAGGCCCCAGTGCCCCCTTCAATCATTGATGACGCCAGGTATTTCTGGTATCCGCGCCTACCTGTGTCATGATTCATTTTGCAGAAGTTCGCCACTGTGTACAGGAGCACTGTGGCATTTCTAGCATGGCCTGCTGAGCACTTTTGAACTGTTTTTTTCTGCAATTCTGGCATGAGGGAAAAAGACAACAAAGACTCAGATACGCATTACAAATTGGACCTGTCGCTGATCAGTTAGCGAGTTCATACGCCGAACCCGTATCACAAGCACCTCGACTGGATGCGGGACTTTGAGCAAACCGACGAAGGCCTGCAGCGGGACTTCTTGGAGCGGTTTTGTCGGGAGGAGATTCTTTTGGAGAGTGGAAACCCGGCGTCGGCCACCCTTCTCCAGATACAGAAAATCTGCAAGCAGTACTTCCGCCCGCAGGCAGAACAACCAAGCAACGGTCTCCCCTTCCCAGGCGCGGAGCACTTCGCTCGCGAAGTTTGTGCGCTTGCCAAACAAATTCCGCGCAACACCCTCCTGATAGAACGCCGGCACGCAACTCTGCAAAGATCCCAGAACAAGAATGCTCCCTCCGGAATAGTAGTAATCGACGCGAAAAATGTCAGCCGTGTTCTGTCGAAACAGGTTAGTGCGAGGCACGACGCCCTCGCCGAGATTGACACCTTCGAGGAACAGAATTGGCGGGACGAAACTTGCAGGCGCAAAATTCCGGAGGAGTTTGCGCGGGCGGATCTCATGACCGGCTTCGCAGGTGCTCCCGGGATGAGTATCGGCGACGCAAATAAGAACGCCACGGAGGACATCTTGGGGTCAGAAGCATGGGAGAACTATGTCCAGGCAGCGGAGGAGTTTAACGTGGCGGCAAAGCTTGAGTTTGAGGAGCGGCAGGCCCGGCTTCAGGAGGAGTACACCAAGCACGCTGACGAGCGCCACCAACGCAAACAGGAGTTGCTAGCGGAGATGGAATATTACGACGGGATTCGGGGTTTGATAGCATCGAACTGGGCACGAAGCCAAACCTGGCGGGACAGGCAGAAAGCGGAGCGGGCGAGATTGCACGTTCCCCAGCAGCAGCAATTCACGCTGGGCACGGTCGACATGTGGCGGGTCGAGCCGCAGGAAGTTGTCAGGGAGGTCTGCACGCTTGCACGGGGCACCACGATACACGAAAGCTTTGCCGCGCGGGGCGAGTTAGGTGAGATCGGGCTTGAAGAGGCTTTGGCGGATGCGGAGGACGGCAGCCTGGCGCCGGATGCTCTTGCTGGCGTCGAGGAGCATTTAGGGGCTGCCTTCGATGTAGAGGTAGCGAAGGCACGGATGAAGGACTGCACGCACCTGCTCGCGGTATTTGAGTTTGCAAACGGGGACGTGGCGCGAATGGTCGTGTTCTGGGTCTTGTGCCGCCCGAAGAAGTTCGTGGCCATGCGGGTATTAGAGGATGGGGCCGGCGGCCTCGTTCCTGCTAGCGAGGGCCCGGCAGGCCGCTACTTCTTCTCCGCGCTGGATTTTGGCGAGAACTATACCGGGTCGCAGTATTCGGTTTTTGGCGTAAAGCGGGATGGAACGAAATCGCGGTGGCTGGCTTCGTCCACCGCACTGACGCGAGACGAAGACCTGGCCGGGCTGCCAGAGCCTGTGCAGACAACAATTGAACGGCCGGACGAGACCCTGCATCCCCTGGACCGCCTGACTCTGGAGACCGTCAGCAGAAAGGCGGGCCACCCCACCCTCCCGCGCAAAGCCGAAGACGACAACAGCACAGATTCTGCAATGAAGGCGCATCTACCACTAGGTGTAAGCGGTATGCGTATTGCGGCCCACGTGAAGTCCGCCCCAAATCCGTCCGCGTCGTCAGCTGCAGCGTCTTCTTCATCATCAAACCTCCGGGGCAGCAGCGCGCTTGGTGCGGGGCCGCTGGAACAGGAGGTGAAAAAGCGGAAAGTGGCAGCCGCTTCGGAAACAGCAGGTAAAAGTGTAGGCGCAACGGATATCCTGTGAAGAATTATCGCACTCGAGCAACCGCGAGGTCTTGTTGTGCATGACAGATTTGCAGTTTTTTTCATCATGTCAAACAACCTGCATGGCAAGTTCCGTCTGCAGTGCTGGAAAAAATAATTTAAACTTTATATGCGGGCTGTGCCAGTGCGACAGTTTTGCAGTGCATAGCTTCTGGGAAAAAAACGGCCGCTCGGCACACGCAGGTTTTTCAAACCACAGCCATGCAATCAGCTTCGTCGGCGAGCAACGGGGGCAGCCATGCCCAGAGCAGGGGGGACGGCGCCGTTTCAGCCGGGACCAAATCTTCTGGATCCTCATACCTTGTTCTCTCTGACGCACAAGCCAAGCACCTCAACCGCATGCGACGCGCGGTGACGGAGGAAGTTAGCGACTGGTCGCAGGCACACCTGCCTGATGGCTCGTGGAAGATCCAGGATGGGACGTCGTTGCACACGAAGCGGGCGCACTTGGGCCAATCACTTACCTGCTCCGCCCTCGGCAAAACGAAACAGGAGTACAAGGTGATTGCGGAGCACAAAATTTTTCGGAGCTTCTCGGCCGTCAGTAGCGGCGTCCACCGCCTGGCCTACAGCGAGGGCGACACCGCTGACCGGCACTGGTGCACCATGTTGCTCACCGCGTGGGCATGGATGCAGGCATGGCTGCTGAAGCACTCGAAACGATATCACTTTTACCGGCGGCACCGAGCGGACGACGCCATGATGAATAAGATACGGGCGGACTATGAAAGAATGGTGGCGAAGGTTCTGCAGATTGCAGCGGAGATGTGTGGACACGAACTGGACGACGAAAAGACCACCGAGTTACGGCGGCACTGTGAAGTCCCGGAGGATGAGTTCCGGTATTTGTGCGTCTCGATATGGTAGCGATCCCTGATTCGCCACTATGGGCCAGCAACGGCCGATCTTGCAATGAACGTCCCCACCGAGGACAGAAGTCTTGGTGTCCTCTCCCACCTGATAGCTGGCGATGTAGTGTGTTTTTCTTTGCTGGCCGGCTGTATACCGGTCTTTGAGTTTTTTTAGTCCGGACTCATGTCTTTCTCTGCTTGAAAGTCAATGCATACCTGTTTCACGACTGCAAGCAAGACAGACACGGCTCCGCCGCCTGTAGTGGTAGTTTGCTTTGCATACGCCTAAGGAGCGGGCCTCTAGTTGCAGACCCAGCGGCTATTAGTGGCACCGCCGCGCCAGCGGCGGCGACGAAAATTTTTTTTCGTCGATGGGACGTCGGCTCCATCGGGCGAAGCTTCTATCCAGGACTCCTTATGATTTTCTAAGACTAAAAAAAACCTTCCATTCTGGTTTCCGACTTCAATCAAAAAAAATCACAGACCCCAAAAAAATCGGTCATGTTTTGATTACTAAGATAGAGACCGAATTCTGACCGATTTATGACCGACCTATGACCGACTTTCAGATGTCTTGATTTCCGCTGGAATATCTTGATTGCCGCTAGAAATCCTTGATTGCCGCTAGAATTGCTTGATTGCCGCTAGAATTGCTTGATCGCCGCTAGAATTGCTTGATCGCCGCTAGAAATTCGCGATTGCCGTCAGAAGTCTATGATTTGGGCTGGGAATCCGCGGGTCGTCGCTGCGGCCCGCGCGATGTTTTTTTGCCGCTGCGATTTTGCCCAGCCCGGGCAAGCGGGCGCGCTACCTACCTGGGCCGCCAAGGTTGGCTTGTCTCCGCCGGCCTTTCTCTTTACAGGGCGGGGGCAGACAGAGCGGTCGCGCCTCTGGTTTGAAAATAAAAAATCGCGCCATGCGGCGCGCGCTTTCCGCTATGGAAAAAAAAAAAATCGCGCGCGCTGCGCGCGCGCGATTTTGTTCCTTTCCCCTAACCATTTGCCGGGAACCCCGCTGCCCGCTGGTCCTGCAAAGAGAGACCGAACACACGATGAACCCGGCCCGACTGCCCTTCGAGCGTGTTGCCTCTTTCGTGGGCAGTGTGCCGGGCCGTTCTGCAGGGCCGTTGGGGGGCGGGACGCGTCGGCTTTTCGGGTCGGGCACTGGTCCATGGCCCCGCTGTGTCCGCTCTTGGTGGCGCGAATTTTTTCCGACCGCCCTGTTGCCCTGCTTGCCCGCCCCGGTTGGGCAGCTTCATGGCGGTGTGAGGAGGGTGATCGCCTTCACCCGTCGTAGCTGTGCGAGGGTAGCGGGCCCTTTTTCGGTGTGTCTGTGTGTTACCACCGTGTGGCCCATTTTATTTTGTTGCTTGTCCTCAGCAGCGGCCCCAATTTCCAATCTTGTAAGAGTTGTTTCGTTTTTTCATTAGCGGGCGGAGACAGAGCGTTTTTTGCCTACATTTATTTTTTTTGCCAGCATATTCTCAGGCGCCCTCCCTTCCCTCGGTAGAGGTCACGGGCCAGAGGGATACTCCAGACGGGAATAGGGGGCTTCCCTGTGTCGCCCCCTATTGTGGTTCCCTTGTCGGATTTTTTTTTTGCGCCCTAGACGTGGGCAACAGCTACTTGTAGTGTGTGAGTGATAGCCGCCTCGTTTTGGATTCATTTGCATTTGGAGCGCGTCCTATCTGTGTTTTTTCGAATTTTGTTAACAGTATTTTGAACAGCATCTTTCGCAACGACCTGCCCGGAAGTGCGCAGTCGCAGTCGCGTCGTGTAGTTGTTTGTGAGATGTGAAAACGCAGCGCAGTTTTTTTGAAGGTTCCAGCTGAATTTCGAGAGGGAGGGGCACTGTAATCATGATCGATGTTTGTCTTCAGAAGAAATGGTGACAGCAAATGCAAAACAGCAAAGCAGCAGATAAAGTCTCGCTCGTCAGCCCCCCACCCTTCTATCTGAGAACTGTAGTCCTCGACCAAAGAATATTTTGACCTGTGTTAGCACCTTGTTGTCGCTCGGCTAGACAAAACTGAAGGGGGAAAAAACCTCGAGTGGAAGGCATCCATCCTTTCATCTGCACAGATTCCAACTACACAACACTGCAGTTTTTTTTTCGGGACGTAGGTGTACGCTAGCCAACACCTCAACACAAGCACGACGAGTGAGCAACCTCCCTGCTCCTCTGTTGTACACAACTGAAGAGAAGACCAAGACCGCAGGTTGTTGCACGCAATAGCCCAAACGTGAATACGGAACGCATTCGCGACGAGCAACTTCACCGCAGCCACCTGATCCGCACGAACAGTTTGTTTGTGTTGCAGTGTGCTACCAAACATCATGGGGCCCACGAAAAAGAAGCTGCAGAAGCAGGACACTACCCCCACGACGAACAAGTTCAAGGACGACTGCGGCCTCCCGATCGATGACACCGATGTTAAGCGCGAGGCCCGGGCCTACGTGCGTAAGAAGCTGTACAACATCAGCAACATCCGTCGCGATTATCTGAACAACTCCCTCGACTCTGCCCCGCTCCGCGCTGCGGTCGCGGCAGTCTCCTCCGGTCAGGTCCATGACGCCAACGCCCAGGGGAAAGCGAACAAGCTGATCGAGGCGGAGAACCTGAAAAAATTTCACACCGCGCTGAAGGAAACCCGCCCGGAGCATGTGGCGTCGTGGGATGCCAACACTTTGAAGCTGGTGTTGGGCCGTGGGGACGAACTGATCGACAAGTCGCTGTCCTGGCCGTCGTTGTGCGCGATGAGCAAGTTGCTGGAGGACGAGTGGCCCGATTTCCCGTTTAGCGACGACGACAAGTCTGCGCTGCACATGTTGACCTTCAAGTCCATCGTCCTATGCACAAACAGAAGCATTAATTCCTCTCGACCAAAAAAAAAAGGTGAGTGTGGCATGAGTGGGCAGCTATGCAAGTCCCAAAAGGAAGCGAACGAACATGGCAGAACTTGTAATGCATCTGGCCGATAAAATTGGCGTTTTTTTTTCAGTCGAGAGGCAATTTGTGCGTCCATACAGAGAGGCTTGCCGGTCCAAGCGTTCCTACAACACGGATGGCACGGTGAAGAGCGAGGAGGAGATCGTCAACTACGACAAAGAAATGGCCGAGGAGGAGGTGAAGAAACTCGCGAAGACGGTGGTTATCAATTTCGAACCGAAGCCCGAGTTTGAGACCTTGGATGACATCTTGACGTGGTATAATATTTACAATGTCTTGCATGAATCGACGCGGTCTTGCGATTTCGGGAACTTGTGATAGATGCGAATTTTTGTCGCTGTTGTTTTTTCGATGTTCGAATTTGTCATGCAGCTTCAGATCAACATAGAATATCTTGCCTTCTCTTTCGCAGTGATTGAAAAACAAACCCAAAACCAACACACAGGTTGTTGAACTTCCCCAACCTCCAGGACAAGCTCGACACCGTATACGAAAAGATGACAACCTACTCCGGCGCGGATTTGAAGCGCGAGGTGTTGCAGTACCTGGGCGACCCGACGAAGGACAAAGAATCTGTAGTCTACCGCCTCTTGATGAAGTTGAGTCCCTTTGCCGTCAAGAAAGCAACCGTGGAGGACCGAGCGTCCCACATCAACCTGCTCCGCAAAGTGGCGAACAACCAGCAGCCCGCGCCCTCCGCAGCGGAGCGGGCCGAGTCGAAGCGGTTTGCGTACAAGGTGTCCGAGATTGTCCGGGCGGTTTCCACGGATGAGAAGGCGTTGACCTTGTGCTCCATGGCCGACCGGCGGGCCCGGATCACCCGGTTGCGGCCCTACCTGTCGGACCCGTTGTACCAGGCGATGAACCAAATCGATGCGGAGTGTGCTACCGTCATGCGGATGATCAACGGTGACCGCGGGCATGTGAAATGCCACATCCTCAACCTGGAGTTCAACAACATCTTTCCGAACCTGAAAGCTGCTGGTCTGGAAAAACAGCTGTCGCTGGAAATCAACGACGGGATGCAGATCGAGTGGGAGTCCTACGTCGCGAAGTGCAGCACTTTGCTGGGTCACGTGAACGGGCCGGTGGATCAGCAGGCTTTGCGTTTCGTCAAGGCTGCGAAGGCTGTTTCCCGGGGCTACATCGGCGCCCACACGAAGACGATCTTGACCTGCGTCACCAACCCGACCGAGATACGCATTGCAAATTTGTCGCCCTCTTACTCTTAGTAAATGTTGCCCAAGCATGAGCAGCCTGCTTCTCCTTGATTGAATCTGCATGACAAATTTGCATTTCGTTTTTTCTTGGGGGGCATTTGTCATGCATTTTATGTAAAGTGCGACGCATTTGCAACGCATATGAATCCCAGTTGAACGACCTGTGTACTGCGGCTACGAACGCGCAGAAGGTTTTAGAGCAGGGTCACCACGGCGCCATGCTGCATCTCGGGTCCTGCGTCGAGAAGTACCAGATCAAGATCCTCTCCACCGAGATGGACCAGATCAAACAGAAGCTCACGAATTTGAAAACCAGCGCCAATGCTACGGTCGCTATGTTTTGCAAGATCCTACACACAAGCACACAAACTACAGCAAAAGAAAATGCAAAACGCATCTCCACACGGGAATTTCGAAAGTAGCTAACTTGTCATGCGCGCTGCAGTTTGGTGCAGTGTGTAGAATTTTTGCATAGCATACTCTCGCAGATCGAGAACTTCCGCAAGGAGTGGAAGTTGAAGAAGCGGATCTTCATCCTCGACGGTCTGGAGGTGCAGAAGTTGAATCCGGAGTGCGTGTGGATGCGCGACTGCCAGCGCGAGAACGCGGACTTGTACACCGCGGCCCATCAGCAGGCTACCCTGCGGAACCCGGCCGCGCAGAACAACGCTGGTGCGAACTTCGGCCAGCCGAAGGGATTGAAGAAGGGCGCGGCCTTCTAGGTGGGGTGGTTGAAATCGTGATTAAAAATTTTGTTTGGTCTGAGAGCCAAAATGGAATCGGGTTGACCTGTTTCTATCAGATTATACAAAAAACGCAACACTAGTAATTTACAATCTTGATATCTAGCAACGAACGCAACACTTTCAACCGATGGAAAGACTCAAACTGCGACAGCAGCAGCTCGATGCTCTGCGTCAGTAGCCAAAACTTTTAATATAATGTGCGTCTAGAACTTCTGTTTGCAATCTTTACCTCTTTCTCCGATAGAACTCGAAGCTTATGGATGTGGTTGCGTCTGCATTCAGCAGGCCCAGCAATCAGCAACTATCCCTCTTTTGTGCAACTTCTTTCCGCCGGCGTGGTCGAGCATCCTCGAGCGCTGGCCCGGGCGGAAGCAGAAGTGGTTCGGTTTTCTTCCTTTCCGATCAAGACCTTAAACCAGTACTAAGAAAGAAGTATTTACATAATTTATGCTTCAGACAATATAAGCGACAAAAATTGCAATGAATATCAAACAGCATAGGGTAGATCTCCTCTATTCAGACCGGAACTGACGTTGCTGGCTTTTCTTCGTCAGCACGACTACCATTGCCCTTCTACAGCTCCTGTCTATTTTCATTCGAGCGACCACAGACCCGGTCTCCTCTGCTGGTTTTGTGTATAGATGCTTGACAAAAATTTCCGGAGCTTCTATCTAAGACTAGAACTTTACCCGACAGCAAGTTAGTCATATAGTATGTCATGGTGCGGCGGTGCGGCCAAAGGCTCGCCCAGCTTTCTCTTGTTTTGTTTATTTGAGATGCGAAACGCAGCGGCACTCCCAGTTTTGCTCCCTCTGTGCCAGCAGCTATCCCTGCTGTCGTTTACAGTTACAAGCCATGTCTAAATCGTCGTCATTACAGATTCCCACCGTGGTCTTTTACCAGGCTGCCCTGTTTCGAGCGTTTTGATCTAGATATTTTCGTCCGCAGCGCCTCTTTCTCAGGGTGTTGTTGTGGACTGTTTCCCGACGAACTCCTTATTCTTCAGGGGGGGCCCGTATCTATTTGTTTCCTCGCTGATGTGATCAGACCGATTGCGGTCAAATTTCTGAACAGCAAGAGACGAAGTTGATACGTGGCAACCCTGGCACTTGAACTAGAACTTCGAGAGTTTATATTTATACCTCTCTACCCTATGACCCGCCCTTCTTTCATCTGGATTCACCCACTTTAGAGCAACCTAGCTCATTCGACAAAACAAAAGAGGACTTTTAGAGGCTATGAACTGATTTGATGACGCAATGCTCGTCGGAGCTCCTGCAAGTAGACAGTGCCGGTCTGCTTGTATTCACACGAAGAGAAGCCTCCGAAGTGGGTCGACTACAGGTATGGTGAAGTTAGTTACAACCTATAGCTGGGGCCGTAGGTACAGTTTTGATCAATTTTAGCGATTTATAGCCCCCCGGATAAAACCAAAACAAAATCTCGCCAAAACAATTTTCCAGTTGGGCCCTGTTTTTGCTTCGTGTCGGGCGGCGCCTCCAATGCTACCTGTCACAAAGGGATTTGGGTGTCCAAGCCTTCGAACTTTTATTCATTTTTTCGCCTGTTTTATTTACCTTGTTTTCGTGTTTCGATTTCTCTGTCCACGCTCCAGATTTTCTGTCGCGGGGCCCAGGACTTAGCTCTAGCGCTTTAATATTGTGGCCCGATTCCGACTTCACGTCGAGAGGAATCGTTCCAGGCACTAAGAGAGGGAGTTAGGAAAGGAATCATTTACGACAAGCCGGTATATTTTGCCAATAGCAGTGGCCCGCTATAAGTTTCGTTTTATCGAGAAGCACCGCCTAGATATTCGTTTATACCCTAAACGAGTGGCCCACCCGCATGCTGGATATCCTCCATGTGGTTCGGCCCGTGGTTGTTTTGCCTCGTCTTCTAGATGTAACGCGACGTCATCGGCTCAATGGCTACTACGCTCTTCATATCAAATCTCTTCGAGTGATGTTATGGCATCGTAAGGCTAGTGCCAAATCGATAACGGCTGGAAGAGTTCGCACTTCATGAGCCAGCCAAGGGCTCGCGAGCAGATAGCCACTATGGGCTTCGAGATGTGGCGCACGATCACAATACCAAGAAGATAGAGACTGCGACAACCTAGAAACTAGTTTTCCTGTTTTCGAACTTTGTTTGGTTTTGGCGAAAAAAATCTGGAACGGCCTGAACAAAGTGACAACTGCTCTGGGTCAGTTGCGCTGCCACGAAGCCTACTGCGTGCGCGGTTCTCGCCATCTTTCGACGCCGACTTAGAGCGAGCAAAGCAGCCTTTTCGGTTTCTTTTTTTCTGCGAACCGAGTGACAGAGCCGGGCTGCGCATGAGCGACTTGCTGAAGTGACGCCTTGCATCGCGAAGTACCCACACCCCCTCGGACGAGCGGCATCGTAGGGAAGAAAATTTCGGAGCAGAAATGTTCGCGGCACCACGGTAAGGAAGGAAGAAGCAGGGGAGTTCGTATATTTAATTTACGTTTTTGCAATGTTGTTTTGGAACAGAATATAGCAGTGCCAGACTGCTCCTGAAATTTCAAAACTTCAAACTTTCGAAATTCACTTGAATTGCTCGAGAATATGAATTAGCGCACGGCCCCTTTGGAGTTAACCATAAGGAAGATATTTTTCTCGATCATGGATTCAAGAAGCATGTTCAATGTGGGATATTGTCTCGTCAAACAGATCAATCCATTGTCACAGAAACAATCTGCGATGTATCGGCTCCGTTTAGCCGCTGGCGATTGATATTTTTTCTTCTCGTGCAGCAACCGGTTTGCAGAATGCGTTGTTATTTGTTCATTTTTGTCCATCTCGCCTTTGTCAACATTTTGGCTGATTTTCTCGTTTTCCCTTTCATTTATTTCTTCCTGCTCTTCCTCATAACTTGGGACCGACCGGAGAATTATGCACGGTAAAAGCAAAGCGCTGGTGGTGGTTGTATTTGCATGCAACATTGCATGGAAAAAAGACGACGAGCAAACTGCGTGGTGCAGCTAGAAAGCGTCAGGTTTACAGACTGTCATTTCCACTTTGCAAAAGTCTAAAATATGCGACTTGCACACTTCCACTTTTTAATTCCTCGAGCGCGAGGACTTGCTTTTATAGTGCCTAAAAAAATGCTCATCGCAGCTGAGCCTGGTGAAGCTGAAAATGAAGCACACGTTGTCGTACCGCTTGCCCTATCAAATGCAAGAATGTCTAGGTCTGGAAGATTCTGAGCCTTGTCATGCATGTTTTGCATGACTCAGGATTGTGTGTGATGCATGCCCTACCATAACAGACTTTTAGAACCCTTCCTGATGCCTACTCCGCATGACAAACGCCCTCCCCGCGTAGCACAAACTAGACGCCTCTTGCTGGTCATGCAATACAGATTTTTTGAGAGTCCAAAGCTAGCATCACAAATTCCAACCTTCCAGACCCAGACATTTTTGCATTTGATATGCCCGCGAAAAGGTTCAGGTCAGGCAATGGAATCAGATCGCACGCGTTGGCATCCATTGCAAATGGAAGTAGATCTACTTCTAGGAAGTGGCGTGGAACCACGTTCACAGAGCAATCATTTTTTCATGCAGCTTGGTCCACTTGGATGCGTGAGTGCTCATCCTCATGCAACACAAGTTGGCCCTCGATCTCGAAGATGCTAAAGCTCCTTGGGCACAATCTTCTCGTCAGATCAACAGTGTGACACGACAAAAATGGAGTTTCTTGTGCGCTCTTGCAATACAGATTTCTAGATTTTGATCGGTTAGATTTGCAATGCGTAGTTGTAGAACAGGTTCGCTTCCAAAGGCTATCCTGAAGAAAAACGTCCCCACACCGGAGTCAAGATGGGGAATCTGCTAGACTAATTAACCAGCTTTGTGTTTGCTTGTTTCGCATGACAAGTTTTCCCTCGCAGTGTCATCCTGTTTGGCTAGTTCAGAAGCATCACAGATCTCTTATATCAGGCTGGTTCTAGCATCACAAATTCCAAAACACGCCTAGAAAATGCTTCTCACGGGGTTCCACGTGAGAAACTTTTGTGGCATGCAGATTTGCATGACAAGTCTGGGGTGAGGACGTTTTTCCTTAGAATAAAGGCGTCAGGTTGTAGTTGCTCGCGGATGCTCGGACGAAGGAATTTTTAGTCATGAAAAACCTATGGTAGGGAAAAGTACATCATCCATACCAGAAAAAAAGCGCGGCACTACAAACCTAAAGATGCACAAGAGACAACTTCTATCTAGGCAGATGCTTTTTTGTCATGCGACATCACTTCACAGGCGGCACGGCATTAATGCCGAAAATCAATGCTGAAAATTACATGATACGCGTGTACTTTTCTGCAGCGTAGGTGTTTGTCACGTCGGGTTTTTGGTGTGGGAAAAAGGTTTTCTCCGCAGTGCGAGCAGAGACAACGGGCGCTGCGGCAGACCCCGGCACTTCTGCTTGTTCATTCACAACCGCGGGGGTTTGCTTGACACCGTCGTCTTTTCCCGTACTATCACTTTCCCGAGGGTTCTTGAGGAATGATGCAGTGTCCGCACTAGAAGTCGCGATGGAGTACCGCTGCAGCCCGTCGCGGCACTGCAAACTGCGGCTGATCAGATATCCTGTGGAAAAACATTCCCACCCCACAGTGAAGATGGGGATCATTTGGTTTACACAAATTCAGAAGTTTTGGGGGTCACGCATGACAAGTTCCTCTCTGTGTTGTACGGCAGTTTCTCAAGGACAGCTGCATCACAAAAACATCTACTTCTCCTGATCCTGATGACAGCATAATTACAAATGCTAGAACACGGTCGATTGGAAATGCCCCTCAGCATATGGATGCGCATTACAAATGGTCCTGTAATTGCAAATCTGCATGGCAACTTTGGGGTGGAGACGCTTTTCCTTGGGATATCAGAGCGAGGAGAAGTTCGCGGTACCGTCCGCGGCACGTGGGGTGGATCAGAACGTCCTGCTCGTTCTGTTGCCTTTGCACTCGTATGCATTTTTACAAAAGCATCGTGCTAAGTACAAATTGCATTACAAATTCTCTCAAAATGAGAAATGAAGTTTGTCATGCTGAAGCTGACTCACCTTGGGAGGCAGATTTGTCATGCGTATCCGCAATTGGTACAAGTACGACACTTTTGCAATGCGTAACCCGCCACGCGTTGACATCCGCGACGGCGCACTGGTGATAGAGGTCGTTGTAAGAATTCCCGTAATATCAAATGCAAAAATGTCTGGGTCTGGAAAAATGCAGCGTTTGTCATCCATGCACATTTAATACATGGCGCATAATGTCGCTGATGTTTGTCCTAGCATCACAGATTTTCTGAGTCCTTTTTGATGCCTATTCCGCATGAGAAGCTCCACCCTCTTCGCGTACCAAAACCTAGACTCGTCTTGCTGCTCATGCAACACAGATTTTTTTCGAATCCGAAGCCAGCATCACAAGTTGCATCTTTCCAGACCCAGACATATTCGCAGTTGATACGTAAAAATTGCTCTGCGTGAAGTGGTTCGTCAGGGTTCGTTGCGGAGGAGGATTCGGGTGGTCCTGTATTTTCGCATCGGCAGTATCGCGAGAAAAAGCTGTGTCAGTCTCAAACCTTTGCAGTAGACTCAGCAATACAAATTTGCTCAGCATCACTTACAGTTTACAATTTACACGGAAAACCTGTGATGCGTCAAAATATACAACGGAAAACACGACCTTTGGAAGACGACTCTCTTGCATGTCGAGCATGACAAAGAACTGTGTCAAGGAAGTTGCGCATTACAAGTTGAGACTGAGACAGTTTTTTCTGAGGATAAGAAGGCCTGGTGCTTGGAGGGGGTGCAGTTCTTGGTGCAATTATTCCCGCTGCAGCTACCGACGATGATGAAAACCAGGCTCTGTTGTAGCGCAGCGCTAGGTATCAAATGTAAAAGTGTCTGGGTCTGGAAGATTGCAACTTGTCATGCTAAATCTGAAGCATGCAAAAATCTGTGCTGCATGATTGACAAAAGTCGTCCAGTTTTCACCCAGTCGGGAGGGAGTTTCTCATGCAGCATAGGCATGAGAGAGATCCTCGCGCAGAATCTGTCATGCTAGGTCCTGCATTCCAGACCTCATGGGTCATGGAAAAGCAGCATGACAAATCGCGCATTCTTCCAGACCCAGACATTTTTGCATTTGATACTAGGTTATTTCGCTGTTGGTGCGCGCGCACGTCGAGCCGGTCTTGTTTTGTTTCTTGTGCAGTTGTTTGTTCACCAGCGCCTCGCGGTGGTGCACGAGGAGTTGTAGGCCCTGTGGTTGTAGTTTCATTCGATAGAGTCGAAGTTGGAGTTTCAATTTCATCGCCCATCACCACATCGTCCGGAAGCACGCGTGTCTCCTGGTGCGTATACGGTCTTTCGGCCGACCGCGGGGACCGGCCGGCTGGGCCATCCCCCTCCTCGGTGGCATGCTCATCCAGTGATCCTGCGTAAAAATCTTCATATCGCCACCCCAGAGTTGCTTGTCATGCAGATTTTCATGATCAAAAAATAAATTACGTGTTGCAATAAAACTCCCATCTTGAGGACCCTGGGGTGGGAACGCTTTATTTGCACAGGATATTAGCTCGTGACTGTCCGTGTTGACCATGACCACCTCGACTTTTTCGTCCGCGTACCTTGCGCCGGAAATCAATGGAGTTGCTTATCAAAATGAAAAATCCCCCCTCCCCATATCAAAACGGAGATTTGTGATGCAGATTTGTGGTCACAAATCATCTTTGTCTTGCATATAGCGTCATACGAGCCATTTAAGGCATTTCAGAGCAAGTCTGTCATGCGCTTTCGGCTACTGCAAACCTGTTTGCCAAGCGCAATTGCTAGCCTTCTGCATACCCAAACAGGCTCAGGAAATGCCGCCACGCACTTTCTGCAAGACAAATCTGATTTGTGTACGCAAATTCACCATCAGAAACTTAGTTTCGATATTAGGAGGGAAGATTTTTCCTCTCAATATTGCTGCAGTGAGAGAAAGTTGGATGGTGTCACGCAACTTCTGCTGCTCTAGGGGTTGCGTGTTAGAGAAAGTGCCGGTTTCTTGTGATCCTCGCGCAAACAAAACATCCCGGCGCGCTTCGTCCTCCATCCTCCGCCATTTCAACGCTTCCAGGGTGCGCCACCGTCGAAACAAGCCGCGATCAAAATCCGGCATGCGTTCGCTTGTCGAATTGCGGAGGTACATGCTCTACCCCAGTGAAAAACGTCCCCACATCACCAGAGTTGTCATGCTAAACAGAAGCGCGACAGCACACTTTGCCTCCCCCTGTGCAAACAGCCGCAGATGGCTGTTCACGCAGGGAAGGTAGGTCAGGCGAATTTGTGTAGCAAGGACCCCATGCATCTTGAGGACCCTGAGATGGGGACGATTTTATTACACAGGATATGCTCAGCTCGCTATTGAACATGCATTTGCTTTTCGACGGGTTCTCCTGCAGGTCTTGCTGCGGGTGTTGCATCTTCGCGACCACCCGTGTACTTTCCTCGCTTGTTTGTTGTTCGCGTCGTGCTGATGCTGTAGAAGCGTTCGACGTCGTCGTGTCTACTTCGCTTTGGCCGGTGCTCGTCTCACCTGCAGCCGTAGTGTCCTCGGGGAGCTGACGAGGACCACCTCTACTAGCTTCGGAAAGAAGTTGTAGACCTCCTGCCTCTGCCGAGGAACCCTGCTCGGTAGAGGAAGTTTCTGCAAGAATTCTCAATTTAGTAGAAGAAGTATTTGCTTGTTCATTATTTTCCTGGTCCGCCTCCGCTCCTCCCGCAGCGTCTCCACCCCCCACGATCCCCTGCTGGTCCGGAAAGCTGAGCGGGGGGTTATCAAAATGAAAAATCTCCCCCCCCCCCATATCAAAGTGGAAATCTGTGATGCGGGATTTGCGTACACAAATCCGATCTGTCTTGCAGTAGAGGACTGCAGGCAGATGCAGTGCCTGAGTAGGGGCGTTTTGCCGTAGGCACCTAGCAGGGCAGGCATATCCTCTGTAGGCGATACAGCATTACAAAGTGCCTGCGAAACGCGGCTGATTCTCTGGCTTTGCCCTCTTGCAACACAGGGGCGATTTGTGGTCACAAATCAGCATCACAAATTTTCAGTAGTGCCCCTTTGTGGTATGGGGAGGGGGGATCTTTCCTTTTGATAGGGGTCGAGCATGCGCGCGAACAGCTTTTCCTTGGTCCGGTCCGCTTCGCTATGGCATGCAAATATGTCTGGGTCTGGAAAAGTGGAACTTGTCATGCGTGTCTTGCATTCCTGGAAAATCTGTGTTGCGTGAGCAGCAGAAGAGCCGCTTCTTTTGTCATGCAAAAACATCAGAAAGCGTTTCAAAAACTTGTCATGCTTGTTGGCTGCCATGGCAAGCGTTGCGATCAGCAGCAAATCAGCATCACAGGTTTCCAGACCCAGACATATTTGCAGCGGATATTCGCACGCGCGTGTCGTTGCCCAGTCAAAGCGGTACACCGGTGCGCGATAGTACAGCAGGGTGTTGAGGAGGTGGAGTTCCAGGTTGTAAACTTCGTAAATGGCCAGCTGCAGGAACAAGTGAAAGCGGGGCTCTTGGAAGCTGTACAGCCGGTCGAAAGTGAGGATGTCGGCGTAGTCCCGCGAGCTACCAAGTGCAAAAGTGTCTGGGTCTGGAAGAATGCAACTTGTGATGCTGCATCTGGATTCCAAAAAAATCTGTATTGCATAGGTACCATCAAAGGGAATGTCACTTTTGCTACGTGGAGAGGGCATTTGTCATGCGGAATAGGCATCAAGAAGCTCTCAAAAATCTGTGATGCTAGGGCATGCATCGCAAACATCAGGGCTCATGCAAAACGTGCATGACAAGTGTCAGAATCTTCCAGACCCAGACAATTTGACAGTTGATACGAGCAGATTTGGTACCAATCTGTCAATCCCATCGCATCCCCCTGGTCAAAGGGGACCCAGCAGCCCGAGGGCTTCTTTTCCTGTTTCAGAAACAGCATCTGTTTCAGAATCAAAGCCTGGTCGAGGTAAATCTTGATTTTCCGCACGAGAAGTCGCTTTTTCCGGTGACGGTCAGCGTCGTGATAAACATCTACCCGTTCCTGCGCGCCGGGGTAATCAAAATTATTCTCGCCGTGTCCAGTTTGTTCTTCCGAAATCACCTGCAATTTTACCATTTGCTTGCCAGTCGTGAGGTCTTTCGTGCCGTGCACTATCCCAGAGAAAAAAGCTGGCAGGGCATATTTGTATATGGAAAAATAAATAGACAAAAAAATCTGTATTGCATGCCCTAAACAGCATGCTATGGCCTCGCCCATGACAGATTTTTCTGTGTATTTATTTTTGCATTGCAGATCTCACCTGCCAGATTTTTTCTGTGGGATATGCACGACGTCGTGCAAATAGCGATCGGACTCCACGGTTGCCAGCGTCACGGGTGCTACAGGAGGTACTGCTTCGGCATCAGGGAGCTGGTCTTTTTGCGTTTTCATAGGATAATTATTTTCACCCTGTTGTAGCAGCTTCCTGGTGTAAAGAATCAGATCCGACAGCAGCCGGGCCAGGCTCCGCGCACGGTACAGCCATTTTGGTTCGGCCGGTTGCTTCAGGAGAAAGGCGAGGAATTTTTCTTTTCTGTCAGTACTTGTACCTCGCGCGGGCACCACTGCCGCCTCTCGTGGTCCTCCTGCTGCACCATCGGATTTATTGTCCTCCTCTTTATTTTCATCTGCATCCACCACTTCTCTGCTGCTCTCTAAATGCTTCAGAATGCGGGTAATTGGATGTGTTTCGTCGTCCAGCGGCGCTTGCCCGCGATAAAAGTCTTTTTCTGCGGGGGAGGTGGAGGAGGGTTGTTGCTCTCTGGCGGTCGTAAAAGGAGCACGAGTGTTTGCGCTAAAGAGTGGAGTACTGCTTCTGTAGCCCTGCGTATCGGGGGAAAAAAGTGTTGCACTGTTGTATTTCTAGGATTTTTGTGCAACGCGAGGTCGTTGTTCCTAGTAGGGGCTAACTACAAGGGTCAAAATGTCCACTTCCATCTTGCATTTGTAGCAAGACCACAGCCGCCTTTCGTGCGGAATCCTCTGCGTCACAAGTTTATAATAAATCCAGTGAAACTACAGCTACACCAGTTTTTTCTCGCGATACTGCAGGGCGGGCACCTGGTCGTCTCTTCCCAGGCTGGTGCGGAGTTTGAAGTTACTCGGGGTTCTCCTTTTCCGATTCGCTGTCTCCGGGCTGCCGCTTCTGCTCTCTTCATCCTCCAGTTCGGCCACCACCCGGAAGTCGTCCACCCTGACGTGTGGGGTCAGCCACAAAAGATCGAGCCGGCCCAGCGCTAGGTAGTCGTAGTGCTTCGTTTTTGCGGTGCTGCCCCGGTTTTTGTACAGAAATTCTTCCGCATTCTCGAACATCATCCCGCACAAAAACCCGTCGGCGAGTTGATACGCGCCGTTCCACGGCACGGGGACGATCTTTTATGCATTGCAAACATGTCTGGATCTGAAAGGTTGCCATTTGTGATGCTATCTTTGGGTTCTGAAAAAATCCGTATTGCATGACCTTTTTTACCCCTCAACCACAGTACCCCCTTTACAACCACTGCCTCTGGGCAGGATCTCGGGGGGGGGGGTAGGGTCAAGCTCTAACGGGGGTCGGACCCGAGTTGTGAAACCGTTAGAGTGGCAGCATGTCCTGGTCGATTCCGTTTTATTCCATGAGCAACCGCACGTATCCGTCAGAACCAACCAAGCAAAACACGAGAACGGACAAAGACGATATCAAGAGCACAGAGCAGAGGGATAGCTGGGGTCTCCGGCAGTACCAGCAAGAGCAGAAAGACTGTGTACTATAAGCGGAAAGGGCATTTGTCATGCAGTATAGGCATCAGGAAGGCCTCAAAAAGTCTGTGATGCTAGGGCATGCATCACAGACATCATGGGTCATGCAAAACGTGCATGACAAACAAGTGCACTCTTCCAAACCCAGACCTATTTGCATTCCATATGTTTTCCGGATCGTTGAAAAACGCCAGCAGCTCCTCGTGTATGCAACAAAAAAACTGTGTAACTTTTTATCTTGAAGGAATAGCATGACAAGTTTGCTCTGCATGACACAGAAAACCTGTCATGCGTAGCTAGAACGTGGAAACACTTATGAAGAGAGCCTCTGATGAATGTCCAGCATGACAGGCGTTAGTGTCATCTTCCATCGTCTGCAACACAAAGTTACACTTTACACAGTTTTTTTCTCGGATATCGTGCAGGCTATATTCACGCATCAGGTAGTGCCGCTGGATCGTGCTGGACAGAGTCTTGGTCGCGTTTGAGGTTGCACTTGCAGGAGAGTGACTCAACAGAAATTTTTCTAGCGGAGGGCGGATTGCACTCGTAGTTGTTTTTCCAGGAAGATGAACAGGATGACCATCATCAATTGTCGTATCAAATTTGAGCAAATCCCGCAGCAGAAATTGCGCCAATTTTCCGCTCAACTTCGCCGCAATCTTCGTGAAATACTGCCCGGGGGTTACCGAGGTTCGGCCGTAAACATTCACGCGGGACTGGAACTCCCGCTCGATCTCCGTCTGGAAAAGCTGCTTGGTGTAGTGAGTGACGACAGAAGTGATGTCGTGGATCATTTTTGTACTAGCAGCGGTAGATGAAGGTTGATTTTTTTCGCTGGCTTGTAGTTGTACCATGAGTTCTTGTTTCCGGTCAAGAACATCTTCTTCTCCGCTGGCAGGAATTTGCACTCCTGGCCCCGTGCTGCCACTTCCAGTCGTGGAGGCCATTTGTTCCAAGTTGATCCTTTCCACAACCTTTTCTAAAATCGTTTTCCTTGTGTTCCTTCTATCGTTTGTTCCAATAGTAGTTGTACCAACGACGGTGTTTGTTCTACTATCGCTACTATCCTTGTTGTCAAGAACTACGTCGTCGAAATACCAGTCGTAATCAGCCGGCTTGTAGAGACGCGAGGAACTAGCCTGATCGCTACTACTTATTCCCGACGCGTCATCAAGAGCCTCGCTTTCTTCCTCCTCTTGCTGTCCCAGGGGGCTGCTTTTCTCCTCCACTAGCACATTGCCCAACTTCGGATTTAATTGCAGAATCGCGCTCCCGTCGTCCCAATTTACCCCGTAGGGCGTACTGTATGCATTGCAAATATGTCTGCCTGGGTCTGGAAACTTGTGACGCAAGACAGGGAAGAGTGAGCACTGTGTGATGCGCTTCCCAGCATGACAAGTTTTTCCGTGGTTCTGAGTTGCGTACTCCGCATGAGAAACTGCGTTTTTGCATGACAGGCAAGAGGAGCTCTTCGCGGCCACGCAATACAGAGTGCAGAGTCATACCAGATTAGCATGGCTAATATCGTGGCAATCTCCCAGACCCAGACATATTTGCAGTTGATATACTGGAGCCCAATCCAAAAGTTTTCTTCCGCAAAACCTGCCGCAGCACGATGTTCGCAAACCGCAGGCTCGGGATCGGTAATCCGCCGAGGATGGACATGTGCCCGCGAGGCCCGCCGATCGGGTAGATTTTGACCTTGGATGGGTCGTATCAAATGCAAAAATGTCTGGGTCTGCAAGAGTCATGCTGTTTTTGCATGACACAGAAGGTCTGGCATGGAAGCTCTAGCATCACAGGTTTCATCGAGAAGCTTCCGGAATGCCGAATCCGCATCACAAATCCTCATTTTGGTGACAGAAAGTGGGCAGCTTTTGCTACCTATGAATGAGAGATTTTTCTGTGTTCTGAAATGCGCATCGCAAGTTTGTATTTTTCCAGACCCAGACATCTTTGCAATCCATAGGTCGGGCTTCCAGCCGTACATAATGCGGCCGAGGGAAGTATCCTGTGTAAAAACGTCCCCACCCCATAGTCAAGATGGGGATTTTACAACACAAGCCTAGGAGTTTTGGGAGTCACGCGTGACAAGTTGCACTCCGTAGTGTAATGCAGGTTAGCAAGTGCAGCCGCATCACAGATCCATCTGCCCATCCTGTTCACAGCATCATAAATTCCAAAACACGATTGGAAATGTCTACTATGGGTATGCGCATCACAAATGTCCTTGCTATTGCAAATCTGCATGACAACTCTGGGGTGAGGACGTTTTTCCTTAGGATAGGAAGCTTCGAGCAGCTTCCGGGCGGACCCGCCGACGTGTTTCGTGTAGAAGTCGTTCAGCTCAAAAGGGTCCGTGATAGAAGTTTGCAGGAAAATGCGGAAGAAGTGGTTGTTTTTCGCATCAAAAACTTTATTACCGTCTTGAAGACGAAAATCCTCCATTCTCTCCGTCCTATTCCGCACCACTTCCGCTGTGCACCGAAATTTTCTCGTTTTCTCTTGCCACATTTTCCTCCTTTCCGAAAAACTTGTCGTGTGCGCGGTTGCGGAAAAATAGGCAGGTTCTTGCTCTACTTTTGGTAGCTTCTCCTGCTGCTCCCGGTTCTTATCGGTGTGCGTTTGTGATGCGGTTGCGGGATTTGGAAAAATTGTACTAGGATGATTCTTATCTTCATCCGCCCTACTATTTTTGTCGTGGTAAAACTCTTCCACACACTCATGGCCGTTTTTCACGGTATATGAGGGTGCACAACTCCCCCTCCACCTTTTTTGTAATGCAAAATACCAAATCCATGCCTTGCCTTTAGGCTCTCTCTGCATGACAGATTTTGGAAGCGCAAACAGTACTACACTAGGCGCATAAAGAATTTGTGATGCGCAGGCTCCACGTGTGCTGGTGTTTGTATTGCTGTTCATGCCATACAAATGAGGGGGAGGGGGAGTTGTGCACTCTCATACGATGGCGTCGACGACCCGGTACCCATCCGGGGAAACGAGAAACAAATCCGCGTAATTCAGCGGCTCGAGCAGGTTAGAGACCATATAGGACGTTACGTTCAGCGGACTCTGCGTCTTCCCAATCAAACACACGCCGCATTTCGCCGGGTCGTTTTTGCTGCGTTTGTAGGAGGGTCCTGGAGAAGATGGAGCTGTGTCCTCTGGAGAGGAGCGACCGGTGCGACGGCTGCTTCTGCTGCCGGGTGTTGAAGCGGTCTGGCTAGAAGCAGCCACGATGCCGCTTGCGAACAAATAACCTCCGTAGAGCAGGTCGTGCAAGAGAACACGCTGCGTGGTCACGACCAACAGGACACGCCGCAGCATGAGACGTATTGACCGGATGGAAGACATCATGGCGAGGCGCTAATTGGGTGGGGGTACTAGAGCAGCACAGGGCTACTAGGGCTTGTAGGTTAATGCACACTTGTGGTGCTACAGCTACTTATGCGCTCATCTACTTGAAAAAAAAAGTGGCCGGGCGTTGGTTCGTGACTGGGTGATAAAATAGGTGGATCAAATAACAGCCTAAGATCATCTGCTACTACGGTCGGTCGAAAAACGGGTTTTTGGATATTTCGTCAGTTGTTCATGTGCATGCAGATGCACAAAGGACTCAATCTGAGGCACAGTGCGCCAGTGTCATGTCGTCCAAAAGTGTGCAAGACCAAGACCGCGAACAAAAAAAAACCTCGAAAAGAATAAAATCTTCATCTTCATCAAGACGAAAGGCACGCGCGAACAGAGGACCACAAAGTAGCCAATGAATGAAGCTCCGGCTCGTGTAGTGTTTTTCTTCAAGTAGTCCCTACTGCTCGGGGTTTGAAAATGAGAAGAAAATGCTGGCAAGTGATCAACATCTTGTGCACTTTCGAAAAGTCTTTTCCAGGAGGATGAAAAGTGGACTATTCACTGACGCTTTTATCAGTCAACAACGTAGCATGATGACCACAATCACACTCGTCTACACGTCGAAGACCGCTTCTGACCTCCCATGTTACACCCCAAGTCCTTCAATCACTGGTTTCAATACACCAACCTACTCCGGATCGCGGCAAACACCCGCAAAGGGTCTAGGAAGATCGGCCTGTGGGTGTAACTCTCGTTGTACGCCAGGGGGAGGTACTCAAACCCCAACGCATTCACGATTTCGTTTTTCCCCCGCGCCGGCATGCTCGTCTCACTGGCGACAAATTCCACGCAGAGGGGGAGCGTGCGCGTGGAGGGATGGAGATTGCTGTTTGCTTTCGCAGTAATTCCCGCTCGTTCCGGTGGTCTACTTATTCCACCCCACCTGCGCATAAACGCCGCGTTGCTGCTAGCGGAGCCGAAGGGGTAAATTGCGACCTATCAAATGCAAATATGTCTGGGTCTGGGAGGTTGGAACTTGTCATGCTAAATCCGAATCATGCAAAATTCTGTCTTGCATGAGCGCCAAAAGCTGTCCACTCTCAACCAAGTTGGGAGCAGGGAGTTTCTCATGCAGGATAGACATGACAAAGACCTCACAGAGTCTGCCATGCTAGGTCCCGCATTCCAGACCTCATGGGTCATGGAAAACCTGCGTGACACGTGTACACTCTTCCAGACCCAGACATATTTGCAGTTGATACGACCTCCGCATGCGCAAACCGGTCGATAGACTCGCGCAGGCCGATATTGGTGAAATTCTGAATCACGAGGTTGATGGGTTTGAAGTACATCGCGTTTTTCTCCTGATTTATTTCGGGGGAAAGAGTAGTTGCAACAGGTGTGCCGGGTTGCGTAGTTGCACTATCTGAGTCCCTTCCTGTGGTCAGTTGCGCTCTGGTACTACTGCTCTCCGATGGTTCTTCTACCGAGTCGTTTTTGTTTTCAAGAAAGAATTCCGCCTCCTCCGCGTCCTGTGAGTCGCTTCGCGGTGGAGTTGTTGATCCAAAAACCGGAGTAGCTCTGGTACCGACAGAACTGTCCTCATTTGATGCTGTCTCATCTGTGTTTAGCTTCACCAGCGTCGCTAGAAGTTTCTGACAGAGCTCAAACGCGGCTTCGAAATGGGTGTTGATAATTTTTTCTCTAGTGGATGTGGATGTGCTTGCCAAGAGTGTTGATTCTGTGACATCATCATCACGTGCTGCTACAGTTTGATCAACATGTAGTTGTGTTTCTTCATCTTGCATTTGTTCCTGTACACTCTCGTCCTCCTCCCCTGCCGAGTAAATGTCAAAAATATCCTCCTCCTCCAACTGGCATTCCTGCAACCTATCCGACCTCCTCGCAATCCCTCGGTTATACAGCTCGACCAATCTCACAAATATCCGATGCTCCACCCAACTACGGACCAAAAACGTGTACGGAAAGTGCCAGGCGTACTCCTTCTTTTTCATCGTTTCCACCGACCCTTCCCTTTGGATCAAAACCACGTTGAGAGAAGGTTTGTGTTGCTGGTCGACGTGTTGTTGTGCTCCCCCACCGTGATTTGCTTGTATTTGCATTTCGTTGGGTCGACGTGCTTGTGCCTCTGCTTCTCCAGGCAACATCTTTGGTCGTGCTGCGCTTCTTGAAGTGGTAGCAGTTCTTCTACTTTGATGCGGCATAGAAGCCGTATCAAAAGGGTTGCTGCTTGTGAAGTAGCTGAGATATTTCGAGATCAGTTTCGATCCGTGCGGGGTCATGACTTCCGCGTTATAGGTTGGAGCGATGTTTTCGCAGTAGCTCGGCGCCGCAATAATCCAGTATTTCGCGTAGAAAGCCACCATGGGGCCCTCCCAGGGAATCAGCTTAATATTGGAGTGGAGAATGTTTTGCAGGATCTTTTGAAAGCTGTTCTCGACAGAATTTTTATGGGATGAAGAGGAAATGGAAGAGCCAGAGTGGGATAGTAGGAGAGAATGGGTGATTGCTTCGTTCGTGTCGTATACACCATGAAACAGGCGGTGTATGGGCGAGTCCACTACTGTCGGGGAAGAAGAAGCAGGCTCCTGTGAAGAAGTAGAAGACGATGTAGTACCCTTTATCGCAACAGACCACATCATTTTCAGGTTTTGCCGTAGCAACTCGTACACCGTCCTGGCCAAGTGGTTCCACGGGACCACGAAAGTGTTACACATCTGCAAGAGCGGGAACTCGAAGTTGGAGGTTTTTTCCTCGGCTTTTGATGTTCCATCTTGCTTCCGCTTGTTTCCGTTGTTCTCACTTCTTTTTCTTCTTCTTTCGTCGTCTAAAAATGCTCTTTGCCGTCGAAACAGGTGGAAATTTTCGCGGACTAACTTTTCCAGACCAGAGAAGTTCTCGAGGATATTCTCTACTTTAACGTCCGGCTCTGCCCTGGACGCCTCTTGCGAATCCTCTTCAAATGTCCCACCGTAGTAGTGGTTGTGGTCCTCCCCGTTGGGAGAAGCTTTTTTACTGAAGATCCTGCTGTTTGGTTTGCCCTCGTCTAGTATCCGGAACTCGATTTTCAAATTTTCTTGAGTCGTTGACATGTTCGGGTGGTCTGCTACAACTTCATCACTTCTCACTTCCTTTACGTTTACCTTTACCAGTATCCTGGCTAAAGACTCCATGGTCCACAGAATCGCGGGCAGCAGGTCGCTCAGGAAGTGTCCAAACGCGAAGGGGAACTCGCGGATGAGGTTGACAACGCAATTGGAATGCTGTTTGTTCTGCTGAAGGAAAGTTTGCGGGGGCGTTTGGCGACTTCGTGCACCAGCTTCGGTCGTTACTTCCAATTCTTCTTCTGATTGATCTGTAGTTTCTCTTCGTTCGTTCTTGATTGTTGGTGCAAACTTATCTTCACTAACTTGTCGAGGACCAGCATCTTCTAATGTTTCATCCGGGACGAGGAGGTCTCCTGTTTCATCGTCTATCGTCAAGTTTCGCAGCGTCGGCTTGCAGCCCCACCATCCAATCCGCTCGTTTGGCGGTTTCGACCAGCGGTTGTGTTTCTGCAGCTGGATCCAATGCGTATGAACTGCAATTATGTCTGGGTCTGGAAGAGTCGGGGCTTGTCATGCACATTTTGCATGACACATCAGGTCTGTGATGCTGGTGCTAGCATCACAGATTTTTTGAGAGCGCCTTGATGCTAATTACGCATGAAAAATGCCCTCTCCGTGTGCCAAGAGCTGACTCCTCTTACTGCTCATGCAACACAGATATTTTCAGAATCCGCAGACAGCATTACAAGTTCCACTCTTCCAGACCCAGACATTTTTGCATTTGATAATGCGTGCTGTTAAACAAAATTCCCGGCCCGTGGTGCGGGCGAAACTTTCGCGTGACGAAGCGCCAGAAGAACGACTGCCCTTCATCGGATTCCATGTCCACCGCCCGATCGGACAGGTGGAAATCCTCGTAGAGCGCGAGGTGGTAGTCGTTGGATTTTTTCTGCGCCGTGCAGGGATTGAGCAGGGAGCTGGGGGAGGGGCGTAGAGGTTCTTGTTCAACGTCTTCAGTAGATGTTGCGCTGCCAGAGTAAAAGTCTTTAATATTGTTGTACATGTCCGCCCTACATTCTTCCCATTTCGACGTGAACTGTGGCTCACGGTCGAACGAGGGAATGTCTGTGACATGCCGACAGAAATTTTCCTGCACGTTTTGGACGATCTTCTCCGCGTAGGATACCGCGGTGGAGGAGGAGGATCTGTTTTGAATAAGCCAGTAAAAGTATTGAAACGAAGCATCTACATCAGGTAGACCTACTTTACACCTACGGTGTACAGTAAGTCCTCTTTTGCAGCATGTTCTCAAAAAAGACCACCAGCTCGCATTTCCATCAGACTTGATCGTGAAACACACTATACACCTCGCGATCTTGCACTTGTGCTGGTCCTTGTTGTCTACTTCTAGACGCAGCTCTGTCAGGTGGACCATCGTCCAAATCGTGTCCACTCGCCTCGAATATCTTCTGCGTAAACAAGATCTTCCCTCCGGTCCCAATCCCAGTCAGCATTTGCCGCTCAGGGACTGTGATAGAAGCTTTTTTCGAGGGCTTGTTTATTTGGGGTAGTTGTATTACATGCTTGTCTCTCGTCTCCGCCCTCTCGTTCCGTTCCTCCAAGTACGCCTTTTGCATGGCTTCGACCGAATGGTAGCAACACTTGTTGCGCATGGCCTCGTGAAACTGGTAGGCCGGCTTGGTGTCATCGATGCAGAGGCCGCGGAGACCGATTGTCGACCGCTTTTCGAGGTACTCCGTGATGTAGTGCTTGGGAGGTGAGATGCTGGTTTGATTGGGAGTTGTTGGGGCTGCAGATGTTTTGGGTTCGGTCACGGAAGAAGTAGTTTGAAGAATTTCTGCCGCGGCGGGTTGTACTAGTGCTGCGGCTTGGAGGAGGAGAAGGGTTGCTCCTGTGACGAGGATGAGGAAGCGCTTTGCGCCGGTAGGTAAGTTCTGTTGTTCGTGAACAGATCTTAGCACTTTTCGATGAAGGAGCGTCATTTTTTTTTTCAGTGCTACATGCCCTTCATGGATAATCACTACAGGGCTACGGTTACAGGGGGTACTTAGCAGGATCTGTGACAAGCACCTGACCAAATATATTTCGTCGAAAACGCTTTGCGGCAGGCGCCGTTCGGAGAAGGACAGAAAGCCGCTTGGCACGATCGCGAGTTTGATAGATAGGAACACGAATCTCCCACGTATTGGCTAACACAATGAGAGCGGAATCACGGCCCCCATAGGCGAGACGGAGAGAACTATCTGCTTCTATCGCTGAAGCCAGCTGCGCTGGTATGATTAGATGGCCCGCCGGGCAGATTCATGCCATGGTTGGCAACACGCGGCCCGACCGGCTTGGCGGAAACGGCTGCGGAGGCTGCGGCCGACGAGTCTTGCGCGCCTTGCTCGCCTTCGGCGCCTCCCAGCCTTGTCCGGTTTCGGGCAAAAGGCTTACAGCCTTACTTTCCACAACCAAACAACGAAAACCTGCCCGGCCCTGCTGGGCACGGGCGCCGTTGATGCCGCCCGGGAAACGGGCGGGGGGGGGGGGGCGCCTGCTAGGTTGGTAGACTGGGCCGGGCGGAGCTAGCCTCGTTCCTTGGGCCCGCCCTCGGTCGCGCGCACCCCCACGAGCGCAGGGGTGGGGCGACCGAAGCGCGCGCCGGCCCGGGCGCGCGGTGCGATGCACCGGCCTGCCAGCCACGGGGCTAGCACGCAGGCAGGCGCCCCCTGCGGGGAGGGCGGGGCTTGGGGCGAAAACGATGGACGGGGCGGGACGGACGGAGCGGGGCAGCCGCGGCACCAAGGGACGACAGTTTTTTAGTCGCTTGCGCCGAGCCAGGCCGGCGGCGCCAACTCTGTTGGGCTGTCCGCTGCCTCGATCGCCACGCCGCCCGCCCGCCACCGAGTAGGCCAACCGACGACGCGCGCGGGGGGGGGGCCCGGGTGCGGAGGCGCTCCCGCTTTTTCTGTTTCCCAGCGCGCTGCCCAATGGGATAGCTGCGTCCACTTATCTCCCTCGTCTTGGCCAACAGCGCTTGCCCTTTCGCGGGGCAAAACCGCCGCGGCGAAAGGATCGCCCAACCTCGGCCCGTACCAGCCCCACCCTCGGCGCCCAGACAGAGAAGGGGCGCCCGGCCCAGCCCCTTCCCAGTGCGACGCGCGGGCCCTTCGCAGGCAAAGACAACACCGACACGACACACACCGCCCCGGGCCATAGATAGCCTGCGGGGGCTTGGTCACCATAGTCGTACAGGCTAGAGTGCAGGGAACTGGTGAGGTCCCGAGGTTGGCGCTACAGTTGGGGCAAGCCCTAAGCGCTTCCCGCGTGATCATGTCGCGGGTCTGCGTCAGCGTTCCGAACCGGCTCAGCGCGTTGCTGCATCGGCCGCGACGCAACAGCAGGCCGCGAAGACGAAAACGCGACAAGGCCCCCCCGAAAGGCGCGCATCGGCTCCATTCTTCGCCGCCTCTTCTGGGGTTGTCGCCACCAACCAAACGACGCGGGTGACAAATAGATAGAAGCTCGGCGACCATCTAACACAAAAACAGGCGTATCTTCAAATGACACTGAACAGACATATGTAACATAGACCGTCGCTAGACCGTCGCGGAGCAAGGACTGCTCAGTCACCACAGCAATTCGTCGTGTTTCATTTTGACTTTCATTTGTAAAGTACTCCATTCTTGTTCTTCGCCCGTGACAAAAATTCGCCAGCGAGCCTCGATAAAAACACCTATCGTTCATCTCATGTATTTGTTTCAAAACCAACAGCGAAACCTCATCTATCATCCTGATCCTTTCACTTATCCAACTTTTGAATCATTTTGTCCATCGTCACTTGCGCCTTCTGCAACTTTTCCAGCCCACTGGCCGCCTCACTGTTCGGCACGTTCCCCTTGTACGCTACCAAAGCGTTCTGCAGATCCTCCTCGAAAGCCCGCGCCGCCTGCTCCACGTTGCCGAGCAAGTCCGCCCCGGTTTGCATCACGGATTTGATCCCCACGTTCCGCGCCTGTTGGAGGTTTACCTCGTCCGCCTTGTCCAAAACTTGCCTGGTTTTCTTGATAATCTGGTCCAGCTGGGATGCGTTGGGGAGGAAAGAGGACGGGGTCCAACTGGGATGGCGCGGGTGGTGATAACTATTTTGAGGCGCTAACATCTTCGTGGTGCTACCCCCTTGTTCTAAACTACGTCCTCGAGCCAATTGTCTGGCACTTGTGCCACTGGTCTGAAGGGGCCAAAGAGCCGAGTCGAAGAACGAAGTGGCGGTTGAGCTAGTGTTGGAGAAGCTGGCGCGTGTATTGCTTGATGAGGTTTCTCCACTGGTCATGTAGCCAGGAAACTCAGGTCCTGTTGTTGACAAAGTTTGCAGAAAGTGCGAGAGACCGGAGGACGGCATTTTGTTCGAGGAAAGGAACTCACTGCAGGTTCGCTGGCTTGCACACGCGGCACTTTAGTCTTCCAATTTGCTTGTTCCTTTTGATCCACAAAACACTCTGCAGATGGGTCATACTAGAATAATACATTCATTACTATTGAAACATTCACTCTGCGGGGAAAAGAAGTTGCGAAATAAATACAAATTCAGGCTATTTTCACGATGAAGACGGTAGGATGCGAATGCGCGATGCGATTGTGATGCGAGAACGACAAGGAAAAATCATTGTTTGCCACCAACGTACGAAGAGAAACGAAAAGCGATTTGGTAGATGCTCGAAATTTCGTGACCACGATGTCGAGAAAAACTCGGGTGAAAAAATCGAATCAAGCGAAGAGTTGACAAAACAAAGCACTTACCAGAGAGGATCGGAAGCGGCTGCGGGCAGCATGCCATAGTGAATACATCTGCTCAACATGCTCAGACGATCACGGGCACTTGCAGCGATAGAATGAATTAACCACCCTTTCAAAAAGTTTCTGGTACTAACATCAAGAGACATGATCAACTCATTGCTGAATTCATAGCTTGAGAGGATTGAGCAAAAAGCTACAAGTTTTTTGGTTCTTAAAAAAATTTTTTGTGCAGAAATTCAACAGCAGGTGACGCAAACAGAAATTCGGCTTGCACTCTTCTGGGTAAAGATATCGGAGGAGAAATACGTCGTGATAAACAACAACAACAAGTGCACGTAGAAATATAATATCTCCCAAGTCAGAAAAAAAAATGTTTTTTATTTTTTTAATATAGCCCAGGGCGCGCTGCTGCTGTGGCAAAAATATCACACAACAGCAACAAGCCTTCAGCTGACGGACCTGCTTCCTTTAGGCGAAGCGAGAGGACCAGTTGTTGCATTGAAGATACGACGACGGGCACCGCATGCAGCAATGTTGATCCTGCTTGAAACTGCAGGCGAAAAGATGAGCCTTTTTGTCCGTAAAGCAGTTCTTTAAAACAGTTCCAAAATTTGTGTTGTGAATGTGCCACACAAGATGAAGATCACGACTGGTCAGCACCGAGTTTTAGCAGTACAGAAAGAAAATGACCCCTCGGTGGATAATACTTAATATCGTGCTCGAAGATGAAGTTCAATTTGATAAAGCTGGAGTTTAATTCATAAAGGTCGTTTGCAAAAGGAAAAGACACTACGTAATATGACGGGCAAAAACTTCTTGCAATGTAGTTAGGGAAAAAATACATGAACGCTATGACAAATAACTCGTGTAGTATCTGACGGAGAAAAATCTGCCATAGCGTCCAAGTAGAAAAAACAAACTGACTGTAAGAATAACACTTTGATATCATGATAAACCTGAAACCGTAAAAACCCTAAAACCGATCATGTTGAGCAGTGCTCTGCTCCTTCGAAGTCTCCGTGTTGTAGTCTCTTCTTCCGTGATGTGCAGAAAAGCTTTATTTGTGAATAAAGCTTCAACTTCCACCGTCATCCTCGTACCCGTCGCCGGCTAAAGTTGTACACAGTAGGTACTACCTGAAAGGTCGTCGTGTCAATACATACAATACAATCTTCGTCCGCCGACTGTCTTTTGAAACACTTTCAATTCTACAGTGTCGTTTAAGTACAGCGCGACAGCGACTTCATCTTCCGGACGGAAGATCAACGGTAGAATTATATATATGCAACTAGAATACGCCATAAGAAAGGAAAATCCAGTTCATCATCCAAGAACTAAACTATACCTCACCTCAATTCTTGATTGTCGTTTTCAAATTCCCCTCAACTCCGGTTTGCCATCGCAACTTCCATCCTTTTCCGGATAATCTCGATATCCGCCGTGTTATGGCTTGCAAATATGTCTGGGTCTGGGTCTGGGAGATTGCGAAATTTGTCATGCTATTCTGGCATGACTCTGGGATCTGTATTGCGTGGCAACCAACAGCTCCTCTTGCCTGTCATGCAGTCACGCAGTTTCTCATGCGGATTACGCAACCAACAGAGCCATGAAAAAACTTGTCATGCTTGGCGGCGCATTACAGTGTGGGTACTATCATTCAGTGACCTGCATCACAACTTTCCAGACCCAGACATATTTGCATCTCATACGTGTTGATCGGCTGCAACAGCGGCCCGCGGCCGCTCGTCTCCGGTGCAGCTGGCAGCAGCGAGTTATCCAAGCAAATAAAAAGTTTTGCAGTTAGTACACCTTTGTTTGAACATGCTCGGTATAAAACAGACTCGGCATGACGAAGTAGCAACTAAAAATTTGCAATGCAAAGATCATAAGCGTCGAAAACGCGTATGAACCGACGCACAACGCAAGCATTTCCGGCATGAGAGAGGGCGTCTGTGCTGTCGCTTGTCCTGCACACAGACTACGATGTGCAAAAACTGTATTCACTTTATTTTCGCTTGCCTATGGTTCGCCCGTGATGCTGTCCAGCAATGGTTCCTCCGGAGGGGGCGGCGGGGGCGGCGGAACATCTGGATCACCCTCGCGCACCACAGCTCCGCCGAGAGCTCCAGAAGTTGCAGCAGCGGCGGTTTTCAGTTTATCCCGGTTGTCCAACACCATGTTGCGCCCGGGTGGATAGTTCGAGCCGCCGCGAGAAGAAAACGCGGTAGAAGGCCGGCGGCTGCTGGTATGGAGTAGAAATATCTTTTGGTTTTGTCCGTCCCCGCTGCGCTCAGTTTGTCATGCGAATGCATGTACTAGGTTAAAAAGGTTCATCATGAGACAGTCTGACAGGATAAGAAACTGTACCACTGCGTTCTGCAAGTGCAATTGCAATAGACTAAATTTGTCTTGCTGGTGGTTTTGCAGCATGTGCAATCGATGTTCCGCTATTTAGTTGTGTCAAGCTGGAGGTCATGCAACACAAATGTCAGTGCTAGTTCGGAGGCAAGAAAAAGCATTCTCACATTCCATACCGGTGATTATAGTCGTTGTGCCGAGTCGATGCTGCGCCCGCGCCGTGGCCACTGTACCACTCACTTCCCGCACGACTTCTTCCCCCGGAGCGGGATCGGCCCCGCTTGTGATGATCCTTATCCCGGGACCGGGATCGTCGCTTAAAAAATCGGTCGTGGTTGCGACTTGTCGTTTGCCCGCTGCGGAGGTGATGATCCGCATCTACTCGGGTGGACCGCTCCCCTCGGTGGTGGTAATTGTCATCCCCCCGTTTGCTGTTGTAATGATCCCGATGTCGCGTACTCCGGTCGCCATCCCGGAGGTGGCCACGCTTGTAGTGATGATCATGGTCTCTACTACTTTTAATATATCCACCGTGATTGGCGCGACCGCCCCCCGGAGTCGGTGGGGGGAGGACATCCCGTTTCATGTTTCGGTCCCGATGTTGATGCTGTTCACGCTCACGGTAATTATCCTTATTTCCAGTTGTTCCAGTATTGTCCCGCCCGATCGCCGGCGGGAGGTTGTTCAAAGAGGAGGAAGCGCTGTCCTTGCTCGTAATCTCCGACCGGCTCTTGTGGAAACCAGATCCCGCCATCGAGCTTCTGTGCGCACCACGCGCAGACGGTGCCCCGTTGGCCGCTGTAGTCCCCACGCCCCGTACCACGTCTTTGTCGACTAGGTCGGAGGTGGTTGTGGTTTGCAGGGACGATTTTGAGGTGAATTTGCTCGACCCGGCGAAGGCATTTTTGTGTTTGTCACGATCATCGTCCTCTTTTTCGTCGTCTGACAACTTCAAGTTGTTCGCAGCTGCATTGTTTCCCAATTCCCCGGCTTTGTACAAAGGTTCAGTCGCCGAGAGGAGGCCGTACAGCAACTCGGGCTCGGGCTCGTCCGGGTCCGGGGGTACCTCGTGCCGGAGCACGTGGATGCCCTTGGCAGTGTATAAGCGTGCAAAAACGTTGTTCCCACCGTTCCAGAGTCAAGATGGCTATTTCGCTACACTTTAGTTGAACCGCATCACATATAGACTACCTCATCCGGATATCAGCATCACAAACTCGTCCCGGACAGCATTGTACTTCGTGTTGTCCGGCAGCTGCACCTGCTCATGGGGCTGCGCATGAGAAGTAATATTTTGGGTTTGCAGATTTGCATGACAACTCTGCGGAGCTGGGGACGTTTTTACACAGCAGGATACAGTGTAGATTCCTTGATCGGTGTAGCAGACGGTGAAAAAGCATTGGTTGTGTAAGACCATGTCCTCCTGTTTTGTTATGTTTGTTTGTGAAGGGTACTTTTGCATCACAAATTCTTCCTCTCTTCCTATGTTTGCATGACAAATTATGTTCCGAGAAAAAACTGTACCTCCATGCAGGGGAAATCTTCCACGCGGGCCCAAATCGCTAAGTGCTCTTTCCCGTGGATCTGGATCAGACAGAACCCGAATTTCGGAAATGACTGAATGATCGTGCCCCGAAAAACGGCGCCGGCGCTGAGCGGGTGCGGTTGCTTCCGCCTGCGGACCGTCCGGTATTCTGGAGCATCAACCAGAGCTTGTTCTGCAAGAACTTTAGCGTCCTTCTCCTTATCCCGAGCTGCATCACGGTCGCGGGACCGACGACGTTCCCTATGAACGTCCTCCCGTCGATCGCGTGCTACTGGGGATCGACTTGTCTTCCGATTCTTGTTGTCCCGTTTCATCTCTCCCTTGCGGTCGTCGTCGTCTTTTTTCTCGTCTTTCTTTATCACAGGAAAAAAATGCTGCTTCACTGGAAAACTTGTAATGCAGAAAGTGTATCTGAGAAGTATTTGTCTTGCTACACATGCAAGACAATGGATTTGTAGCTGTGTTGTCCCTTAGGAATCTCGCATGGCAAATTTTCTCTGTGATGTAGAGCACACTTGTGATGCAAAACTTGCAAAACCCTTACAGTGAAACACTTTTCTCGTACGATATTCTTCTCCGCCGCTGCAGTACTGTCTCCTACTTCCCCCTTCTTGGGGGAGTTGTCTCCGCTTACCCCCGTGGTCAGCATTAGGGTCAAGACCGTACTCGCTTTGGCGCGGAGAACTTTGTCCGTGTTGGTATCCCCCACGACCTTCACAATGTCCGAGGTCTATGAGAGTGCACAGCTCCCTTTCCCCCTCATTTGTATAGCATGAACAGCAACACAAGCAACAGCAGGAGAGGGGCTTTCGCATGACAAATCTGCGCACAGATTGTAGTACTATTTGACTTTGAAGTTCCAAAATTTGTCATGCTAGCGGTGCTCATGAGCAAGGTGTGAAATTGGCATTTTGCATTACAGATGAGGGGGAAGGTGAATTGTGCACTCTCATAAGGTCTTCGTGGAACGCAGAAACTCGTTGGCCTCTTCCGGCGACTGCTCGCTTGTTTATCCTGTGTAAAAACGTCCCCACCCGAGAGTTATTAAGTTGGGACCTCTGCAACACAAATCTCCAAACTTTGCGAGTTATGCATCACAAGTTTACAACATCTGCAGTGTAGTGCTGCTTAGCAAGGAGAGCCGCATCACAAAGACGCCTGCTTATCCGGTGTATCGCATTACAAATTATGGTGCCAAGAAAACACGACTACAACAAATGGTTCTCGTGTGGATTATGCGCATTACAAATTTTCCTGTAGATGCAAATCTGCATGACAAGTCTGGGCGGGCGGGGACGTTTTTACTCGGGATATCGTCTCCCACCGTTTCAAACTCTCGATCAACGCAGCGATCTTTTTATCCTCTGCAAAAGTATCGTACTCGTTCTCGTATGAATGCAAGTCTTGCATTACAAATCTTTTTATTCAGGCAAATCCGCATGACAAATTCCATTTCTCATGCTAAGGAAATTTGTATTGCAATTTTTGTACTAGTACGTCGATACTTTTGCAATGCATACTTTTTCTTCTCCGCGGCCTGCTCCTCGAGCAGCTTCTCCTTCGCTCTTTCCGCATCTCGCTTGTGCCGGTCGTTGATCGCGTCGCGCTTTTCACGCTTGTCGTCGCGGTAGCCGTGTTGATCCGTGCGCTTCCGCGACCGAGACCGGGACTTCTTCCGGGTTTGATCCTGGTCCCGGTTGCTCGTCGTGCGCGGCAACAAATCGACACCTCCGCGCTTCTTCTATGCACTGCAAAAGTATCGCACTCGTATAAATGCACATGACAAATTTCCTCAGCATGAGAAATAAAATTTGTAATGCGGATTTACCTTGAGAAAAAAATTTGTAATGCATGATTGCAATACGAGTACGAGACTTTTGCACAGGATATCTTCTCCTTGTCTTTCTCCTGTTCTACTTGTTCCCGGCGTTTCTCCTCGCGCCGCTTTTCTTCGCGCCGAGTTCTATGGAAGCGTCAGAATCGAAATCGTCAAAGTTGAAAATGAAATAGTTTGTCATGC
The DNA here is from genome assembly GCA_905178155.1 of Amoebophrya sp. A120. NCBI lineage: Eukaryota > Dinophyceae > Syndiniales > Amoebophryaceae > Amoebophrya > Amoebophrya sp. A120. The sequence goes on along the minus strand of CAJINV010000002.1, from coordinate 3,679,051 downwards.
ATAAAATGCAACCCACAAAATGCCTGTCTTGCAGAGTAGGCAAGACAGGCAGACAGTGAGCCTGTTGCGGGGTAGAAACAAAAGGCGTCTTCCTTACCCAAACAGCATTAGAAACTGGATTTCGGCTCTACCCGAATTTGTCATGCGTCACTTAGAAACTAGGCGCCAACTGGTATCCGTTTTATGCATCGCAAATTATTTCAACGCTGTCGATTTCAATCCTGACGCTTCCATAAGTTCGCTCGTCATAGTAGGCCTTGTCGTCCTTATACCGAATGTGTGAGAGTGCACAAATCACCCTGCCCCTCATTTGTATAGCATGAACGGCAATACAAGTGCCAGGGAGGATGCAGGTTTTGCATGACAAATTTGCACAGGATTGTAGTGCGATTTGGGCTGCCGCTGCCAGAACTTGTCATGCACACAGTGCTAAGAGGCACAGCCTGGATTGGGATTTTGCACGACAAATGAGGGGGTGGGGGAGTTATGCCCTGTCATAGAATGCCCCGGTCCTTCTCGTCTTTCTCGCGTTCGATCGCCAAGGCCCGGTGCAGCGTGGCGAGCTCCGCGGTGAACCGTTTGTCAATCACCTTGATGTGCGCGGCCATCACGCGCTCCGGCCGCTTCCAATCCTGCCGAAGTTCATACTCCACAATCGTGCGCTCGGACAGGAAACGCACGGCAAAGGGAGAGTCGAACTGGGTATTTTGTTTTCAAGTTTTTGCACACTGCATTTCAAGTCTATTCCGAGGTGTAAATATTATAGGCGCAGCAGTTTGACACAAAGTCGAATTCCATTTTTGATTGATACTGGGTCATAAATTTCCAATGCAAGAAAATCAACATCGCCAAGCAAACCAAATAAAAACCTCGTTGATGTGGCCGAAAACGTCTTGCGTCCAGACCCCGGTCGGGTCCTCTTCCCGGTAGTTTTCGGCGATGAAGAAGCAGTCCCTCATATCCTGAGGAAAAACTACGTCCCCCTCCCATTGTCAAAAAGGAAATCTGTTACACAAATCAGCAAGGTTAGGCTCACGCGCATGACAAGTTTGGCCGCGTAGTGTAAAACTCCTGCTCAGCTTGTTCAGCAGCATCACAGATCTTGCCTATTATGCTGACTCGAGCATTACAAATTCCAAAACACGACTAGACAACGCTTGTCATGGGGCTCCGCATGAGAAACATTTACATTTTGAGCATGCAGATTTGCATGACAATTCTGGTGTGAGAACGTTTTTACACAGGATACCTTTTGTGCATGATCCGCTGGATGCTTCCCCGGTAGATTTGATTTAACGGCATCGGGCTGGGCATCGTTTTCAAGTGCGGATTCCCCGGGCACTGCTGGTCCCCTTTCCCGCTCACAAAGTCGACGTAGTGCATGCGCTCCACGTGCGCGGTCCACTGCGTTAAAATTTTCTCCTTCTGGAGACACACGTCTTCCTCCTGCTGCCGCATCGAGGGGACTTCCCTCTCGTCCAATTTCGTGGCCCACCTCCGTTTATCAAGTGCAAACATGTCTGGGTCTGGAAGATTGCAAGAGTTGTCATGCTAGTCTGGCATGACTCTGCACTTTGTATTGCGTGACCACAAAGAAGGAACAGCCTCTCTCGCCTGTCATGCAAAAACGCAGTTTCTCATGCAGAATACGCAGCACAGAAGCATGAAAAAACTTGTCATGCTTGGCTGCGCATTACAATTCACTTATTGTTCCCTGACTTGCATCATCATCATCATCATGTAGTGGACACCCGCTCCCAGCGCCACAGGTCAAGGATCCCCTCCCCGGGGGGTGGGCGAGGAAGCACTTTCGGCGACCTCATCATACAAAAGCCGAGCGCTACCACGGCAAGTCGCCCCAATAAAAGTACCGACCAGTCGGGAGCTACCCACCACACCTGATCAGTACAGCCCGGCCAGCTAGCCGAGCGCGACAGCCCAACAAACAGAACGATCCAGGACCCGACCCATTTTACGCCATAAGTTTTTGTTCTCACGGAAGAGACGACGCACCCTTTTGGTTAAGGGGCGAGACTCTCCCTTAAGCCGCAACCCCGCCCAGACAGGGGTTTTCAGACCCAGACATATTTGCAATGCATACCGGTGCCCGTCTTTGGGATAGTCAAGGACTTTGATCCGGCTGGCTTTCACGCGGTGCGGCTTCAGCTCGTCGCGAACCAGGATGAACTCAACTTGCGTTTCCGTGTGGCGGGTGAAGACCTCTTTCATGTAGGAGTCCTTGCTTCGGTTATCGTACGAAAAAAGTGTTTCACTGGAAGGATTTTGCAAGTTTTGCATCACAAGTTTGCTTTACACGACAGGGAAACCCTGCCATGCGAGGCTCCTCAGGGAAAACACAGCTAAAAATCGCCTGTCTTGCATGTGTAGCAAGACAAGCACTTCTGAGATACATGTTCTGCATTACAAGTTTACAGTGAAACAGTTTTTTCTTGCGATATCGGTACGTGTCCGCGTAGTATTTCGGTTCCCCATTTTCGTCCAGTTTGTCCGATTTGATCAGTAAATCCGTGATGTGCCCGAACTATCGAATGCAAATATGTCTGGGTCTGAAAAGAACTTGTGTTGCTGGTCGGCGAATCTTGAGGAAACGCTACGATTGGCGCTCTAGCATGACAGGTTCCTGAGGTGCTAGGTGTAGGTGTTGTCTATTCTGCATGAGAAACTGCGTTTTTGCATGACAGAAAAGTAAGGCTTTTGAGTGATGTGCATGACAGGTTTCAGAGTCATGCTAGCCGAGCATGACAGACAAATCGCGCATTCTTCCAGACCCAGACACATATTTGCAGCGCATACGAACAAGGAGCACCCACTCGCTTCCCGGGGAAACAGATGCGCGTCTTTCTCGTGTTTGGTGAACTCGACGTTGATAAACATCACGTCGCACTTGTGCATGTCGAATTTCCCGACGTATCCAGGAAAAAAAGTGTGTAAGTGTAACTTTCATTGAAAAACAGCATCACAAATTTGCTCTACATGACAGAGAAAACCTGTCATGCGTTACTTGTAAGGGAAAACACACATGAAAAGAGGACTTCGTGGCTGTCTGGCATGACAGGTGTAACTCTGTTGCATCTTCTGCAACACAAATTTACACTTACACAGTTTTTTTCTTGCATACGACGTGGCCCCGCATGGAGACGCCGATGAGGTCGTGCCACTTGAAGCGGTTACTATCACGAGAAAAAAGTGTTACAGTTACACATTTGTTGGAGTTTCTGCATCACAAATTTTCTCTGTGTGGCACAGAAAACTTGTAATGCGGAGATCATAATGGAAAACAGGAAGGAAACGCGACTCCCAAGCATTTCCTGCATGAGAAAGGTTGTCTGTGTTGCCGGTCTTGCATAGACTATGTGTGTAACTGTAGCACTTTTTTGCTGTGATAGTTACCACTCGGAAAGTAGTACGCCCGGGACGCATCGTCGTAGCACATCGTTGGATATCAAATGTAAAAATGTCTGGGTCTGGAAGATTGCAACTTGTCATGCTAGATCTGCAGCATGCAAAAATCTGTGTTGCATGATTACCAAAAGTCGTCCAGTTTTGACCAAGTCGGGAGGTAGTTTCTCATGCAGGATAGGCATTAGAAAGGTCTCGCAGAATCTGTCATGCTGGGTCTCGCATTCCAGACCTCATGGGTCATGGAAAACCTGCATCACAAATCTTGCATTCTTCCAGACCCAGACATTTTTACATTTGATATTGGAATTTCCGAAACGCTCACGTAGGTGCTGTTTTGCTCTGGAACCCAAATATCATCGAACGCCGTAGTCTCGCCTCCAGACCGCGACGCTTTATGCCGTTTTTGAGCGTGGTAGAGCGGTCGGTACCCCGGGGGGTAAAACATCAGCAAATTCGGCTGCTCGTTTCCTTGGAAGCCGTACTTGTGGTGGTTCCGGAAGGCGCCACCCTTGGCGTGGAGGTCCAGGGTAGAAGTACCACCCTTGGTATTGTGGCTGTCTGCGTTGTAACCGCCGCTATTAGTACGGTGCGGAACAAACGCGCCAAGATGACCACTACCTCCGCCACTGGTCGTGTTTTGTATCAGGGTCATACCGCTGGCCACGTCGTGGTTCGGGTCGGGTCGGCGAGGTCCCGGCTTGTGGTACAGAATTTGGCTGATGTTCGTCGAGATTTCGTCTTTGGTCATCCGCGGAATTACCACATCGTCACTGTCGTCGTCTTTATTCCGGTTCTTGTAAAAATTATCCCGGCTTCGACGATCCTCATTGCGCCGGGACGCCTCCAATTCCTGTAGCCTCTTCTCTTCCTCCAGCCTTTTTTCTTCATCCAGCCTTTCTTGTTCCTCCAATCTTTTCTGCTCCTCTTTCTCCTTTTCAATTCGCTCTTCCTCGAGTCTTGCCGCTTCCTCGACCGCTCTTTCTTTCGCCTATGAATTGCAAAAGTATCGCACTCGTATAAATGCATTACAAATTCCCTCAGCATGAGAAATGAAATTTGTAAGACGGATTTATTTGCAATGCAAGACTTGCATTTATACGAGTATGATACTTTTGCACAGGATATCGCCTTCAGTTCGTCAAATTGTTCAATCGTCAGAATTTCCTTCGTATCAAACGCAAATATGTCATCTGGGTCTGAAAAAGTGAAACTTGTGTTGCATGTCTAGCATTCCTGACAAATCTGTGTTGCATATTACCCAGGATCAAAGGCGTTACTTTTTTGTGTCACGTAAAGACGCAGTTTGTCATGCGTGCTACGCATCAGACGGCGACGGCGTCAAAGAACTTTGTCATGCTTGGCTGCACTTTACAGCACCAGACTCATCCATACTTTAGCATCACAGGTTTCCAGACCCAGACACATTTGCAATACATACTTCGGAATCCCTCCCTGGTGGTACAGGTCCACGTCCTGGGCGGCTTCGCGCCGTAACTGGGCTTGCTCGGGGGTCAACGCTCCGTGCTTTTTCACGAACTGCATGGTCAAGTCGCGTATCCAGTGCAAAAGTATCGCACTCGTACCGTAGTAATTGCAATTATGCATTGCAAATCTCCATCCCAAGGTAAAACAGCATGACAAATTCCAGTTGTCATGCTGAGGTAATTTGTAATGCAATTACTACTAGTACGATGCTTTTGCAGCTCATATCGTGGAGCAGAATCCGCTTTTTCAGCATGCTGTAGTCGATGCGCTGGTGAAGGTCGTCGATCAACCTGCCGGTCTCGTCGGTGGTTGGTATGATTTCCGGGTCACCCTTATCCTGAGTAAAAATGTCCCCGCCCCAGAGTTGTCATGCCAAAAAAGTTTCACATGCGGACCCCCATGAGAGCCATTTTCTAGTTCTGTTGTGGAGTTTGCGATGCTAGAATCAGCACGATACGCGAGATCTGCGACGCTTCGGAACTAGCTAAACACGACTACACCACGAGGACAAACTTGTCATGCGAAACAACCAGAGGTGGCTGATTTGTCTAGCGGATTTCCCATCTTGGCTCTAGTGTGGGGACAGTTTTACTCAGGATACCCCTCCTCCTGCGCCATTCCGCGCGGGTTGGTATGAAGAGGGACAAGCAGAACAAAATCTTCATTTACTAGCATGATGTAATACCGTTTTATTAATAACCGCTCCTACCGCATTAGGATTAGATGTAGAAGTCCGGCAACATCATGTAATTGCAAAGAAGGCCGCAAATGAACAAGCATCTGTCTTAGGCGAACTTGTCGGCCCCATGCCTCCTGGGGCGGTGACAGCTATGCAAAACACGGACCTAATATGCATCGGAAGTCGGCGCTCATGTGGTATCTTACGCTAGAGTAGAAGTCTGGTTGTGATTCTGCATTTGATACTAGTACTTGTAGACCTCTTGAAAGATCAAGTTGCTGCGGACCTGCGGTGAAATGAAGAATGTTCATAAATTTGTTCCTCATGTTGACCACGCGTCGATCTAAGCTGTTACAACACCGTAAAAAATCTAACAACAGATTTATTCGGTAGACTAAAACACTTTGAAAAAACTGTACCAGCAAGCGCATTCGCTCGATGACTTTCCGCCAGTGCATGGTGAAATTGAAGATGGTATCGCCAATCTTCTTTTTGTACGCCAACACACTCTCTCCCTCATCGACCAACGGCTCCATCAATGCTTCGAAATTCTGCTCGCTGTAATGACGCATCCAGGGTTATCCTGTGTAAAAACGCCCCCACCTCCCCAGAGTTAAGATGGGACCTCTGCAACACAGATCCAGAAGTTTTCGGAGTCACGCATGACAAGTTTTTCTCTGTATTGTAATGCGGGTTAGCAAGGACAACCGCATCACAAAGCCATCCTGGTATCCTCGTTACAGCATCACAAATTGCATAACACGATTCAAAATGCCTCTCATGGGGGATGCGCATTACAAGTTTTCCTGCGGTTGTGATTCTGCATGACAACTCTGGGGTGGGGGCATTTTTCACTGTAATAAAGGTTCCAAGAACGCCTCGTCGGCGGGTAAATCGAAGGCGAGCGCGAAGTCGTAAATGGTTCCGTTTTCAAAATTATGAATTGCAAAAGTATCGCACTGGTATAAATGCATTACAAATTTCCTCAGCACGAGAAGTAAAATTTGTAATGCTGATTTACCTTAAGAGAAAGATTTGTAGTGCATGATTGCAATACGAATACGATGCTTTTGCACAGGATAAAAAGCCGCCGGGACTTTCTTTGAGTGGGGCTTCGGGTCCATGCGCGGGGGTACGATGACCGCGCGGGAGTGTAAAACTTTTTCGGGCGAAAACATCGCTTCCGGGTCTTTTATCTCACCGGTGGGGACGTGAACCAACAGTCCGTCTTCCGTCGGTTCGCAGGCGTTGAGTAGCAATTGCTTTTCCTCTTCTTTTTCCTTGCACAGGGTCGTGAAGTCCTGCAGCCGCGGCTCCCCGCTGTCCCGGCTAATTCTTGTGCTCTTCCCACCCTCGAGCGCGGCGTCGCGGAGCCGCAAGATCTATGAATTGCAAACATGTCTGGGTCTGGAAGAGTGCAAAGTTTGTCATGCACATTTTGCATGACCCATGGTCTCTATTTTGCATGCGTTAGCATCACAGATTTTATGAGGGCCTTGTGATGCCCATACCGCATGAGAAATGCCCTTTCCGCGTAGCAAAAACTGGACCTCTCTTGCTGTTGATGCAGTACAGACTTTATGTAGGAACCAAAGCCAGCATCACAAGTTTCACTCTTCCAGAGCCAGACATATTTGCATTTGGTAAGATCGCGGTCAAACTCGTGAACTGGGTGTCGAGTGGGCAGCTATGGACTGCAAAAGAATCGTACTAGTATAAATTGCATTACAAATTGGCTTAGCATTACAAATTGAATTTGTAATGCGGATTTACCTTGAGAAAAAAATTTGTGATGCATGATTGCAATTTCTACATGTACGATACTTTTGCACAGGATAACAGCCGTGCAAAAGCATTTCCTCTTCGTCGTTGTAGTCGTCAATCAGGTCTTGGTAGTCCGTCTCCGAATATGACAGCGCACAACTCCCCCTCCCCCTCCTTTGTCATGCAAAGTCCCAAATTCAGTCGCGTCCGTGTGGCACTGTTTGCATGACAAACTTCAAAAGCCCAAACAGTACTACAGTAGGTACTTACATTGATAAATTTGTGATGCACAAGCTCCAGGGTCGCTGGCGTTTGTATTCCTGTTCATGCAATACAAATGAGAGGGAGGGGGAGCTGTGCACTGTCATACCGAAATTTCACTGCGGAAGTCCTCGAACTGCGGCAGGTACTCCGCTATCAAATGTAAAAATGTCTGGGTCTGGAAGGGTTGGAACTTGTGATGCAATCTCTGGAACACACAAAAATTTGTGTTGCATGAGCGCCAAAAGCTGTCCACTTCTTGGCACGCAAGTAGGAAGTTTCTGATGCGGGACAGGCATCATGAGGCGTGTTCAAAACCTGTGATGCTTTTGCCTGCATCAGACGCCATTTGCGTGATCCGAAATATGCATGACAAATCTCGCAATCTTCCAGACCCAGACATTTTTACATTTGATATCCGCGACCCACTTTTCATAATCTTGCCCCTTCCACTTATTTTCGTCGACGCAGAAGTTTTTCAACTTGCTGTTCTCCTCAAACTTCCCGAATTTCTCCCGGTTTTCGCCGTGATGGGTGAAGAATTTGTTGTAGGTTTTGGCGTCGTAGCGGACGTGGTAATCCACGTTTTCTTGCAACTGCGCCTTCTCGTCCAGCATCGCGTCTATGTCTGCTATTTCCTTGTGCGGGTATTCGTCGCGGCGCTTCGCCTCCTCCTTATTGTCCTCGCAGAGGACGTAATTCTATGCATTGCAAAATACTCCTGCTCGTCGTACTAATTGTGGCCCACGCATTACAAATCCCTTCCTTAAGGTAATGAACAACCCGCATAATTACCACAAATTCCGCTCTTCATGCTGAGGAAATTTGTGATGTTTCCACTAGTAGCTAGTACGATCAGCATACTTTTGCAATGCATAACTTCGCCATCTCGTCAATCTCCGTTTGCTGAAAGTTATTACCTTCGAAATGCGTCAGCCAATCCGCGTCCCGAAACCGGTAGTCAAACGCCTCCATAAACGCTTCCGTGAGCGGCAGCAACGGGCTTTCCTTCTCCTCGTCTTTGCCGGTTTTTTCGTCCTTGTACCTCTCGATGTACTCGTCTTTCGTGGACAAGTGCGTCCGGGGGTGCTGTTTCTCTTCGTGGATGTACTCGCCGACGTTTCTCTTTGCCTGCATATGCATTGCAAATATGTCTGGGTCTGGAAATTTGTGATGCTAATTCATGAATTGTGTGGACACTGCTATAGGCAGCCACGCAGGACAAGTTTCTGGGCTCCTTTGTGTTTCGCTTTCCGCATGACAAACTACATTTTTGCATGACAGGTAGGAGGCCCTTTTCCTGCTCACGCATTACAGGTTTAAGAGTCATGTGAGACAAGCATGACAAACTTGCATCCTGGTCCTTGCAGACCCAGACATTTTTGCATTTGATACTGCAAATCCTCCGACAAATTCTCCAAGGGTTTCAGTTCCCGCTGCAGAAACTTCAGCCTGATTGTCCAGATTTTCAGCATGCGCCAGTTGTCCCGGCGTTCACATAATTCCGTCGACGTCATTGTTTTCATTGTCGTGCTATCAAATGCAAAAATGTTTGGGTCTGGAGCATTCGGGGAGTTTGTTATGCACAATTGTACATGATCCACGAGGCCTGTGATGCATGCGGTAGCATCACAATTCTCGCAAAACCTTGCTAATGCTTATTCTGCATGAGAAATGCCCTCTCCGGGTCGTGGCAAAAATTCCAGCACCTTTTGCTTCTCATGCAATACAGATTTTTCTATCGTCGACAGTTAGCATCACAAATCCCACTTTTTCCAGACCCAGACATATTTGCAATGCATACGTGCTGTTTCTGAATTTCTCATGCTTCTTCGTCAACTCGCGAATCCGCAAATCGCAAATGCGCTTTAAGGCTTCCAGCATCGTGTACTTCGCTAAAAGGGTCTGGTTCAAGTTGGCAAGGAAGCCAAACTTGTCTCGCACGGCTCGCGCGAGCGCGAAACTGGGTGCGCGGTTCTCCATACACACCTCTACGTCCTTGGCCCGGATGATTTTCTGTTGTTGAGAAAGGTGAATGTGAAAATTGGAAAATGTAGGTTGTTCCTGTTCGGTAAAAACATACTATTTCATTAAAGATTTTCAATAACTCCAAAACAAAACTATTGTATTCAATCGGTCATCATCGTGCCTTCCTGAAAATTTTTCATGACCCACGACAAAAAATTTCTGATTCTACCAGTCCCAATCTCGCCACCCCCTGCGGTATAAGCGTTCCACTGGTGATGTCCGTTTCATCGTGCCCGTTGCTGCCCTCGTCGACGAAACCGAGCGGCCCGGCCTCGTACAGTGTGATTTGCTTCGTTTCCCCCTCCACACTGCCCTCCACAGTACCCGAATAGGTTTCGCAGCCGGTGACGGTCTCGTGCGAAATCAGTTTCGCAATCAAAATGTACCCGTTGCGCAAAGTGGAGACGACCACCCAGTCCCAATCTTCTTCACTGTTATAGTACTCCCCACCGTCCTTGTGGTCCGGGTCACTGTACCAAATCGCGTCTAATTTGACCGTGGCCCCGACCGGTGGGAGGGTGTAGGAGGTACTACTATTCAGGGTCGCTACAGCTTTCGGCTCCGTCATCTCGGCCGCGCTGGGTTTGTTGTTGTCTTCGAGGGCTTTAGTCTTTTTCTCCTCGCCGTCGCTTTTTACCTTGCTCGACGCAGCATCGATAGCAGTAGATTCCACCTGTAGAAGCTCCGCCGCAGCGGCTGTAGTTTGTTCCCCATCAGTGAGACCAGTACCGGCAGTAGCCGCTGTTGTGGTCGTGCTGGATTCAGCAGCAGTTTGTCCAGCACTAGCCTTGCTTTTCAGGGCGTCTTTCTCGAACCTGAGTCTTCCCATGGATTTCTCCCGCTTGTGAGGGTCTGCTTTACCGGTGGGTTTGGTCATTTTTTTCACGATCACCTTCTTTTGCTCATGTTCCTCTACTTCCGCTGAGAAACCGACTTGCTTTTTCTTTACTTTATTCGAAGCCACTTCTACCTGCGTAGTGGCAGTGTTTTCTTTTTCATCGTTCGCAGCATTCTTTTCTCTTTCCGCTTTGATGTTCACAGCCGTGGTCTCCTGGTCGTGTTTCTTTTTCTGCGATGACGTCGTGCTGGAAGTCTTTTGAAGAAGAATCTCCGCAGTGGATAAATCATCTGCGGGCGGTTCCTCTTGTTCCGGTGCGGGGTCCTCTTTTGCAGTGCCACTACTCGCCCCCGAGCTGCTGGTCTTTTCCACGCGAGGCCCATCTGCAGAAGAAGTGGTTTGAATGGCACTAGTTGTGCCCGAAGCTCCCGGCTTCGCAATCGCCGCTGCGGCGGCATTCATGGCAGTGGTGGCACTACTACTTTTTGCAGCCTTGTTCTTTTGCTTTTGCTGTTCTGCAGATTTGCCAGGTTTTGCCGCCGTTCCCGGGATAGCATTAGCAGTTTGCTTCTTCACGATCTTGTTCCCATTCTTGTCCAATATTGTCTTGGATTTTACGGCCGTAGAATTATTACCAGCTGCAGCCCCGGAAGAAGATGAGATTTTGGTCTTGTCACAACTGCCTCCAGAGCTGCTTGGTTTCAACATCGCCGCGGCTTCCTTCTTTGCTATTTTCGGATTCTTCTCGTCGCCGGCAACAGCGGTAGCCGGTCGTTTCAGGTTCTTGTTAATCTCCGTAGTAGAAGTAGTTGCAGTAGTTTTTTTATTTCGCTGTTCTTCAACATTGTTTGCCTTCGCACCAACATCCTTTTTCGCCGTACTAGAAGTAGCTGCAGCGAGACGCTTTGCCTTTTCTTTTTTCTCGTGGAGGTCCTTCGGCCTTCTAAACGTTACAATCTTCATCTGCCCCGTTTCCTTGTCTAGAACGTGCTTTTTAACGTGGACCCACTCCTGGAGTTCTTCCGGCTTGCCTTTCTTCGAGGGCCCATCCGCAGCGGTTCCGCCTGTTTTTAGTACCACCTGCTTAGACGAAGCAGCAGAAGTGCCCGCTGGGGCAGCTGCATTAGTCGACGTAGTTGCAGACTTATCAGTTTTGGTCGTCGTGACAGAAGCTGCCGGAGCCTCTTTAGCACCCCCGGTAGGTGGCACGACGGCAGCAGGCTTCTTACTCGCTGTTCCGGTTGGTGCAGCAATAGAAGTGGTTGCTCCAGTCGTAGTTGCACCTGTGGTCTTCGAACTGGTCTTAGAAGTGGTCACAGGACCTGCAGTCGTGGCTCCTTTCTTATCAGCAGTAGAAACTGTTGTACCCGGCTCGCCGGTCGTGGTTTTTTTCGAATTGGTCTTATTTGCTTTCTCCTTCTCACCAGTTGTGCCTCCGGCAGCAACGGCCGGGTTGGTCGTACTAGCAGGCTTCTTGTTTGGCTGCCCGGTTTTTACGGTAGCAGCGGTTTTAATATTGGCCTCGGCCGGAGCACCAGCCGACGTACCAGCGACCGCACCAATCTTCGCATTACTCTTAACTGCACCTCCTGCCGCAGCGAGAAGTTTTTTGTTGTCGTTATTCTTTTCCTTCAGCGCAGTACCCGCGACCGTCTTCTTTGATCCTTGCTTCTTTTCTGCAGCAATCGCTGTGCCAGGCATGACTTGCTTATTCTTTGGAGCTACACCTTGCTTGTTCTCTTTCACCTTTTGCTGTGTATTTTCACCACCAGGAGGCGGTGCAGCAGCAACACTTTGCTCTTTCGGGTAATTTTTGTTCTTACCCGAATTTTTCATTTCTCCCTCAGTCTTCGACCCAGTGACGTTCTTGTCTTTCTCACCTCCACCTGTCGGACTGATTTTCTTCTTCGCACCAGTTGCAGTAGCCGCGGGCAGCTCCACGACCTGTGGTCCAGAAGAAGTCGCAGCAGCAGCAGCAGCAGTGGTCTTGTTCCCATTTTTACCTCCAGCATTTACTTTTTTCACAGCGCCGTTGGTTTGCTGTTTTTTGATCCCGACCGCGTTCTTGCCCGCCTTCTTTTCGTATGGAGTGCAAATATGTCTGGGTCTGGGAGGACGGAACTTGTGATGCTGCATTTGGATTCCAAAAAAGTCTGTATTGCATGAGCAGCAAAGGGAATGCAATTTTTGCTACGCAGAGAAAGCATTTGTCATGCGGAAGAGGCATCAAGAAGCTGAAGCCCGCAAAAAATCTGTGACGCTAGGGCATGCATCACAGACATCATGGCTCATGCAAAACGTGCGTGACAAGCTCAGAGTCTTCCAGACCCAGACATATTTCCAATGCATATTTCGTTTCCCGACCCCCCAGTCGAGGTCGAAGGTGGGGTTTTCTTCTTGGTTTCCGCAGCAGAAGTATCCTCTGCAAAAGTACCGTACTAATCGCAATCATGCATTACAGATTCCTTTGTTATGGCAGATCCGCATTACAAATTCCATTTCTCATGCTGAAAGAATTTGTCATGCGATTTCTACTAGTACGATACTTTTGCGCAGCATAAGAAGGACCACCAGAACTACCGGTTTTATTTGCAGCGGGACCTGCTGCAGCGGCGGAGGTCTTCATCGCTTTGACCATATTATTGGCTCCAGCACCAGGACGAGCCCCCGGTTTGTTCTTCTTGTCTTTGATCATATTTTTCTCGCCACTGCTCGTCTTATTATTCACGTTCTTGTCCCCAGAAGAAGGCGGTCCGCTAGCGGGCGCAGGCGGAGTGGTTTTTTTCGAAGAAAGAGCACCAGATTTAATCGCCGTAGCAGGTGCAGGGGGTGCCGACTTGTTCGTGTCAATAATATCCGTAGTTTCCATCTTGTTGGTGACAAGAACATCATTCTCCGGGCTGTTTTCATCTTGGGCTTTGTTACCTCCATCGTTCTCAATCATAGTACCCCCAACATCATCGTCCACGTCCATTGGGGCTGCGTCGTTGTCTTGCGTCACAGCCTTTTTCATCATCTTCTTGGACCCACTGTCACTGCTGTCTAGCTTAGGCTTCTTTGTTTTCTTTTGCTCTTCTTCACAATATGAAGTGCGAAAAATGAGTCGAGCTGTAGAACATAACGGTTTCCACCTTCACAAATCCGTCTTTTCGATGTGAGGAGCGAGCAGAAGGTGCGTCCTCTTCATGATGCAAAAAAAGAATTAAAAATCCACTTGTACTTCATACTAGACATGAAATGCTCCGCTAGCGGTTGTGCGCACCATGCAGGATCATACGAACTTTGTGCAGCTACAGCTTCGGTCGAGGATTTTTCATGTCCTCGGGGTGTGAAAAATTAATCGTCGTGTCGTGTCAGCTCTAAAAATTTTTCACAAATTCGTAACTCGTCCTCCTCATCGTCCTCTGGTTCCACTTCCGGGGTGCTGGTGTTCTTTTTACCTCCCTTTTTATCATCTTCGCCGTCCTCCTCGTCGTCACCACCTGTAGAATTGGTAAGGTAAAGCGAATGTTTTGATGTCATGAGGCTTCATTCTGCGCAAAACCTAATGCTAAAAACAAAATCAGTGGCACGAGGCAGGGGCTGTTCCGCTGCAGAAAGATGTCAAAATCAAAAAAATATTTTCGACTATCCTCGTATTACTACCATCTTTTCCGCCACCACTGCTTCCCTGACCCCCTCCAATGCCTGAACCCCCACTAGTGTCTTGATCTTTCCCGCCGTTCTTTTCGCCCGTTCCCTCTCCCGCGCTAGCGCCGTTGTTAGTAGTATCATGTTTGTTGTTCTCATCGTTTTCATCATCATTCCCGCCACTGCTGTCCTCTCCTTTGTTCGCCTGTGGTCGTTTCGCGACGCTGTTCTCAGTCAAAGCCGGAGCAGCAGCTGAGGACGACGAGCTTGCCGGCGCGCCGCCATCAAGTTGCTGCTGTCCTTGTTGGTTCATCTTCGGCAAAGCCGGAGCTGCTGCATCGTCAACATCCGATAAATCTCCTTTCACCTCCGACGCGTATCAATTGCAAATATGTCTGGGTCTGGAAGAATGCAACGTTTGTCATGCGTGTTTTGCATGGTCCATGACACCTGTAATGCAGAGCCTAGCATCACAGACTTCCAGAAGGCTTCCTGATGCCTATTCCGCACGACAAATGCCCTCCCCGCGTAGCACAAACTGGACTCCTCTTGCTGGTCATGCAATACAACTCTTTCTAGAATCCAGACACAGCATCACAAGTTGCAACCTTCCAGACCCAGACATATTTGCAATGCATAGCGCGGGGGTTGGGACGACGTCGTTGCCGCTTTCCGACTCCGATTCGTGCCCTTCGAGCCCCCACGACCCACTGTCACTGCTACTCCCGTGGTCGCTTTCTTCGTCCTTCTTAGCCATGACGTGCTGGCCCTCCGTGTACTTTTTCATCATGTTGTTGCCGTTGAACTTCCGATCGCGCGTAGAAGTACGACCTGCGAAAGGCGGCTGTTGGTGACCCTGGTTAGACGCTAACCGAGCAGCGCTTTTGTTGTACTTCAAATGTAGTTGATGATCCTTCGGCGGCGCGTCAAAAAAATCTTGAAAGATGTTCTTCCGTGTTGCCTTCTGTGGAGAACGAGAAACCTCCGTAACCGGCGGCGGAGAGAGAAAAAACAAATTTTTCTGCCGTTCGTAGTGCGCTATTGCGTTCTCCTCCCGTTCTCGGCTATCGGGGGTGTGCCCACCGGAAAAGGAAGACTCCCAGGTCAAATGCGGATCTTGCGGTTGGTTCAGCAGGGACTCCGGGAGCATCAAAGGTTCATGCTGCCCTTGTTTTTGCGAAAAGTTATTGAAACGGTAATCGGTGTCTTTCTTGTTGCTTTTGAGACCACAAGTAGAACTAGAGCTGGTCATAATCGTAGTGCGACCACTTCTGATGTAGCCACTGCCATTTTGAGCGGCACAGCGGCCGTCTCGACCATGATAGCGCTCGTTAGTTTCTTGGCCAACAGCTGCGGAACTGTAAATGTCTACTTGTTGCGTCTGGTGGTTGCAGTTGTACGTACGCGAGTAGCGATCTTCGTACGTACGCGAGTAGCGATCTTCACAACTACCTTGTTCTTGATGGTGCCCCCGGTTGTAGTTCGAGTTGTGCCGGTTAATATTACGGGGCCAATAGTTGTGGTTTTTCTTTTTGCCCCTCGACGAAGTAGAACAGTTCTGACTCCTCCCGTCGCTCTTCTGCCACCACTGCTCCTGACGGTTGGAATTGTAACTTTCCTGCCTGTAGTAGTTTCTATTCCAATCCGCGCTTTTGTTATTTTGATACCTGTTATGCTGTTGATAGTGGTAGTCACGACTCCGAGCAGGAGCAGCTCCCCCAGAGGATCTGTAGCTACTGCTGGCGTGAAAATTCCTGGTGTGGTAGTTATACTCGTCGTGGTGGTTGTGGTTCTCCTTCTCGTCCCGGGTGGTAGTGTTGTTGTTTCTGTAATGCTGGCGATCAGAAGTTTTTGTGTAGAAGCGGTTTCCTTGATGCAGAGCTTTCACTGGGCCAACGCCCCTCGTGGGCATAATTATAGGTGGAAATAGATGATGAACCTCTTATTCCACTACCAGAAGCAGCAGGTTTTATCTTTTTTTGGAAGGTAGATTTTGCTTTCTAATCGAAGATGATTTGCAATTGCAGCAAAAGGAGCAGGCTAGTGTAGTACACCATAAAAGCGTTGCTTCAGCAGAGCAATAAAGAAGCTTTTTGGTATGTTCAAATTTGTGGATTGAGCTACTACTTCCGTATGTATTGTCATTGACTTTGTTTTATGCAGCACAGAATTGATGGAACCCATCTACTATGACGTTGCAGCACAAACAAACCAGATCCTTGTCCTTGACTGTATCGTTCCTTACCATACAGGAAATCAAGCAAAATATTGACACGACAACTTCCTTATTCGTGTGACCAGAAAGAAACAATTTCATCATCATCATCGCGGCAAAAGCGCGGACACATAAACGAATCTTCTTCTTTTTCCGGAATGGAAAGAGATGCTCTTTTCCTCGCTCCGAAAGACGCTGCGAGGGAACTTCTAAAAATGACAACCAGAGTCCGCGTCTCAACGAGGAACGCTTCTACTTCAGCAAAAATGTCAGTGCAGTGATGTTGAAGACCGGTGGATCCAATCGTCCTAAGCTGTGCTTGTTCTAAACGCTAGCGGGAGTGAGAGTCATTCTGTGAAAACATCAAATTCACAGTAATAGCCTATCGGTGAGGAGATGGAACACTCGGCAGGACAGACTGAGTTGCTGTGCTCGTGATCATCCGCAACACAGGCGACCACGTGGTCGCAAAGCCACAGCAGCAATAGTAGATTGATATTCATTTGGAAACTGTTTTTACCTCACAAACGAAAATAAATCGTTTGCTCAACATCGTAGTGCTCTTTTCTTGGAAGCATGGACGCGGATCAACTTCATCAATTGTTTCGAGTTCGAAAAGTCAAGTTGCTCCAGACCACTACCCATCATCAAACCAGCAACCCTGGTTCAGAAGACAGAGTAAAAATCGACTGTCGTGTCAAGTTCCTCCTGGGTTAGCAGTTCCTTGCGACGTGTGAAGTAAATGAAGCAAACCACGACTCAGTCCCCGCCGCCAAAACTCACACTGCCGCCGCCGGGTCGAGAATCCCCGCCGCCAAAACTCACACTGCCGCCGCCGGTACGAGAAGCGGCCGCTGCATCATCTGTAGTTGTGCTCTCCGCGGCAGCACCAGCGGTTGCTTGTTCCGGGGCTGCTTGCATTTTTGTGGTAGAAGTTTCAGCAGCACCAGCTGACGTTGTTTCTGTTGCTGCAGGATTACTAACTAGAGGACCTGGAAAATTCGTTGTCGTACTACTGGGTTTCGTCCCCACGGGACTCATCCCCTCACCCAAACTGGTCACCACCCGCTTTTTCGAGTTTTCGACCACCTGCACGTTATTCGCCATCGCGTAGTCTGGAATGGACTCTTGCTCCGACTGCGACGCGTTGTTTTTGTCTTGCTCTTCTGGATGTGGCAGTTTTTCTAGTACCGCTGCAGGAGCAGGAGACTCAGCAGTAGGTCGCGGGGGTAAGATTGTAGAGTTCTCTGGTAAAACTTCTTTTCTATCTTCAGTTCCGTTTGATGCCCGCATTGCTCGGGAATTTTCCGGGTGGTCATTGGCTGTTGTACTATTCGCTGGCACGACATCTGTATTTGCTGCTGCTGGTTGTGTAGCTGTGGCAGTAGGGGATGAAGAAGCAGGTTGTGCTTGTTGTTTTGCATCTTCTACACCCGCCCCCTCCTCCTCGACAACTTGCACGTCCTCAAAAAACTGTGGTCCGGTTCCGGGTTCTTTCACAACATTGCCTGACGGCGCAACAGCGGGCTCCTTTTGTTGTGCACCAGCAGCTCCTGCTCCTCCCTCAGTTTTGCTGTTACTAGTCCCTGCATTTTCTATTTCCACTGCGCCGGTTCTAGTTCTTGCTGCTGCTACTGCTGTTCCAGTTCCACCCTTGATCCAATTCACCGAATCCAGTTTCGCTTTCAAAAGTTTTTTGCGTTGCTGAAACTGGGTTTTCAGTCGTTGAATCTGGTTCGTCCGGGATTCCTATGACCGTGCACAACCCCCGTTCCCCCTCATTTCTCATGCAAAATACCAAATCCACGCCTTCCATCCTGTCACTATTATGCATGACAAGTTCTGGTAGCCCGAATAGCACTATAAGTACTCCAATACAAATCTGTCATGCAGAACCGGCATTGTTGCTGATGCTTGTGTTGCTGCTCATGCGATACAAATGAGGGGGAGGGCGGAGAGTTCTTGTGCAGTGTCATAATTCCCGCCGAAAAGGGTGGTCTTCGTCCTCCTTGTGGAAGTGCGTTAACCCAATATCGTAGGTCACCCGCGCGTTCGGGATCTGGCTCGCCCGTTTTTTGGTGGTGGAAGTCAACTGCAAGTCCTCGAATTTGCTGTTGCGGTTCCAATTGGCGTGCGGCTTCAGGTCGTGGTCCGTACTACTGTCGTCGTCCTCTTCTTCGGAATGGTCTACTTTGTCCTCCTCTTTCTTACGGGGGTCTTGTTTGTCACCAGAAACTACAAGGACAGCAGTAGTTGTACCAGCAGGGCCCCCTCCTCCTGCTGCAGCTCCTCCTGCTGCTGTAGTTGTGCCTTGTTGTGAAGATGGTGGTGGTCCTCCAACAGAAGTGCTGTTGTGGTTCTCCTTCAATATATCCTTTTCCTGCATCTGCAACGCCTGCATTTTCAACGGGTTCCGGGTCATTTTCAGCTTCGCCAGGTCTTCGTCACTTCCGTTTGGGGAGTCGTCGTTACGCAAGCCAGCCAGGGAAGAGGAGGAGGAGGAAGAATTGTTGGTAAAATCCTCGATACTCAGAACGTATTCTGTGCAAAAGCATCGTCGGCGTTGTATCGTACCCACGACGGATAGGGAATGTCATTGTTCACAACTACAGATCCTCTACTCGGTTTATTTCCATACGAGTACAACAACCATAGCTGATGAGGTTTCTCATACAAGCTTTTCCTGGGTGGGAAGAACGATATCAAAGTCTGTATTAAAAAATTGCGAGTTCTACTCCGCCCTCGATGTCCACTATCAAACCGATGCTTTTGCAACGCGTAACGCACTGGCGTTTTGCTCTTCCTCGTATTTGTCCATTTCTTCCTTGGTCGGGAATTATGACAGTGCACAACTCCACCTCCCCCTCATTTGTCATGCAAAATGCCAAATCCAGTCACTTCCCTGTGGCACTGTTTGCATGACAAATCTCGAAAGCTCAAACAGTACCACCGTAGGCACATAAATTTGTCATGCACAGGCTCCAGGGTCGCTGGCGTTTGCATTGCTGTTTATGCAATAGCAGTACAAATGAGGGGAGCGGGGAGTTGTTCACTGTCATAGAAATTTGGTCCCATCTACATGCTCCACGTGGCCGTCGCGATCGAGGATGTCTTGCACGGTGCTGCCCAAAGAGGAGAAGAAGTTGCTGTTGTCGATTTACAGTATTTGTCATGCGAAGTTTGCATTCAAGTCAGAAATTGTCATGCTAGGACGGCACACACTATACAACCATGCAGCACACAAGAACCGATCAGCCAACATAAATTCGAAGCCAAACTACTATACGCGGCCGCCTGCGTCCCCTGCTGCACCGCCTGGGATGCGAAGCCTTGTGCACCACCGGCCGCCCCTCCCGCGGAGAAGCTAGTGCTGCTACCTCCTCCGCCGTACGAAATCCCCCCAGGCGTAGTTCCATCCTCTTTACTTTTTATCTCCTTCCCCTCGAGCTCCTTGAGAACCAACGGCGCCGAGTGGTGTTTTTGGTCGTTCAGCGGCCTTTTGTCGTCGAGCGGGTCCACAAAGTAGCCAGCTTCCAGTTGCTTCGTGGGGACCGAAGTAGAAGGTTTGCTGGGCTTCACCAGGTCTACAAAGTCCGAGTTGGTCTCTTGCGTGATGTAGTTATAGGTTTCAGCAATGCTGTCGGCGGAGTCCTGCAAAAAGGAGGCGATGGCAGCGGTGGTCATTTTTCTGTAGTCGTCCGGAAGAATGATCTATCAATGTGGGAGTTTATGTTCGGCTACTCTGTGATCAAGAAGTCCAGTCAAGTAATGTAAAGATCAGATGCGCGGCGGCTTTCATTTTGTTCCTGTTCCTGCTACACGGTGATAAGTCTGTACGATAGAGTAGAAGGTCCTCTTGGATCGTTCCCTCGACGACAATACACGGGAAGCCGACCGCGTTGCATGGCGATACGCATATTAAACCTGAACAAGAAAAATTTCACTCTTCGCTCCGACCCAATACAACCCTCCCGCTCTTGCGAACAGGCTTCTCTGGCTCTTCGAGTGAGACACAACGACCAGTACGACACTCAAGGCAATTCCAGTTGTCATGTGCTTTGCTGATCGCTCTTTGCACTTGCTTTTGTTGGTCCTTTAGCAGCGACTCGAATAAAAACACGAACGATCATGCCAAGAGCCAGGCGCCTGCGCCACACAATGGGCGGCAAATCAATGCGGGGCGGCCGGGTAGCGTTCTGCCCTTCACTGGCCCGGACAGATGGGCTTAGCCAGGCAGCCACGAAAAGCAGTCGGCATCTTAAGAAATAAAAAAGTACCAGTGGCCCAAACTAACCGCTTTCTTCGGCCAAGGAAGAGGTGCAGGCTGGCAGGTTACCGACCTAGCTACCAACGCCGGGCCCGGCATGGCAACACGGCGGAGCAGCGGAACTAACAGGCCCCCAGATTGATAGCCACGGAGGACGCCTGTTATTGCGCCAGAGGGAGGAACACAACCCCCCCCCAGATGCGCCGCGCCCCGCGCCCACATACAGACACAACGAACGGACGCACCCACGAACCACCGGCCCCGGCCGGCGTGCGACGGACCGGTCGGTGGCCAGGCAAACAAAGAATGAAAGCGCAACTGCTTCGGCCTGCCCCGCCCCGATCAGGGGGGGCCCACAGGCAATCCCACCCAAGCACCGACCAGGCGGGCGGAGCAGGCGGGGGGCCCCGTCCCCCTAGACGGCCGGGAAGGCCGCCCGCCCATTCAAAGAAGAGAGGCCCTGGAATGGCCAGCCGGGGGCGGCTTGGCCATCGGTTCCCGGGGAAAGATGGCGGCCGGGCGGGCGGGCCGCGCCCACTGCACACAACAAGCCACCGGCAACGAGAAGCCTGCGGGCCACGGGCGAGAGACGGCGGGCCGGCTCCGACGCTGTCACTTTTGGGGCATAGGCTTTGTACAGTTGCACTGCGGCGCCCGCCCCGAAGCTCCCGCGCGGGCGCGCTCGCCTGGGCCCCCGGCGCCGGCGGTGGGATATTCGTCCCGCCATTCCCCCGACTACAGGCGTGCCGGTCCAACATGCTGGGGGAACCCCAACCCGCCCCCCGCCTACCGAAATAGACCCGCGACGCCCTCCCTGAGCGCCTTGGCCCTGCTTTTGGAAAGGCTGCCGGCTCTCCACAACATACAGGGCCGGAGGGGGCGGCGCGGAAGGAATCGAGGGCCACGCCCAGCCCTTCTTCCGCTGCTTTGTTCTGATATGCAAATAAGTATTTCAAAGAAAAACACAACGCCAAACTTTTTAAGCCCACGCCCAATTTTTCGAGAGCCTTTATGAGGCACTGGCAACAGCGAGCTCGCTCCACAAAAAAGCCCTCGACGCTCGAGTTTATCGCTCTTAATCTTTTCTTCCAGAACAGAACTCCTCACCTGCTTGCAGGTAAGGCGGGTTGCAGTTTGCGAAGGTTTTTTTAAAGGTTTGTTGTTTATCATGAAGGTGATCATGTTGCTCTGGTTTATGATCCATGAGAACAATAAATCTTCTGTCACAACTCCCACATCTCCACTGCAACTGTGGGCTCCAAGTTGCTACCAGCGCCCCTACTGCAAACCGCGTCGAAGCACCAGCTGGCGTATTCCGCCACCGCTTTTTTCTCCATGAAAGACCCACCAGGCGTTGATGTGTTGTTCGCGCTCCCGCTCAAAAACGTGCCGAAGACGGGGTTCAAACTGCCGTAACTCTATCCAATGCAAATATGTCTGGGTCTGGAAGAGTGCAAGCTTGTCATGCTTGTCTCGCATGACTCTTGAACCTGTAATGCGTGAGCAGGAAAACAAGAGCCTCTTGCCTGTCATGCAAAAATGTAGCTTATCATTCGGGAAGGGGAAGCGAAACACAAGAGAGCCCAGAAAGTTGTCATGCGTGGTCGCAGCTTATTTCAGTGTCCCCACAATTCATAAGTTAGCATCACAAGTTTCCAGACCCAGACATATTTGCAATGCATAAACTCCCGCTGACCACCATGCCGCTGGTCGGGCTTTTCACGTGTTGCTTCAGCGACGTCTCTATGGATTGCAAATATGTCTGGGTCTGGAAACTTGTGATGCAAAAAGTGGATGATAGCCGGACTGCAATACGCAGCTATGCATCACAATTTTTTTGGCTGCCATGTCTTACGTATTCCGCATGGCAAACTGCGTTTTTGCATGACAGGTAAGAGGGTCTTTTCGTGCCTATGCAACACAGATTCTCGAATCATGCCAGACAAGCATGACAAACTTGCATTCTTCCTAACCCAGACATTTTTGCATTTGATAGTCTCGGAAAAGAGAAAATTCGCACTGTCGAGGTTGAAGCGGATAGGAGAAGGAGCTTTGGTTGAGGTTTCATCTACTTTGTTCAGCGTCTGGTTGTGCTTCTTCTCTTTCACGAAGTATACCGTGACATTGTAGTACTGGCAAAGCTATCAAATGTAAAAATGTCTGGGTCTGGAAGATTGGAACTTGTGATGCTGCATTTAAATTGCAAAAAAATCTGTATTGCATGAGCAGCAAAGGGAATGTGATTTTTGCTACGCGGAAATGGCATTTGTAATGCGGAATAGGCATCAAGAAGCCCTCAAAAAATCTGTGCTGCTAGGGCACGCATCACAGACATCAAGACTCATGCAAAACCTGCATGACAAGTCTAGAAATCTTCCAGACCCAGACACTTTTGCATTTGATAAAAGCAGCAAATCCAGGCGCACCCACGCACACGAAAGGAGCTGGGTCAGCGACTTGTTGTTCGTCGGCTCCGTAGTTGCAGCAGATGAAGTAGAACACGGCTGCACCCCCAAGGCGATCACCTCCGTGCAGAGTTTGGGGAGGAAACAGGGGTAGTATTGACACAGCAGCTGCTTCAGCAGCGGAAATGGCTTGACGGCCAGGTGCGGGAAAAAGAAAAACACGTTGCTGTTTTGTTCCGTTGTGGAGGTTGTGAAAATGCCGCAGGCCTTTTCGTATTCGGTGCAGAGGTCGTGAAAAATCGCTTTCAAACCAGCGACGTCTTCCTCCTTCGTGGGTTTCTGGATGGCGCACACCTCGTACCTCGGCAGACTGACACCGACAATACGGATCTGGTGACTTCCGGTTTTTGTATCAACAGCACCTGTAGTTCTAGTGCTAGCGTGTTGCTCTTCCGCGGCCTGTTTTATCAAATTTCGGCTCGAAACCGTTTGGACCGTGTCGAGGAAGAAGGCGGCGGGTGGCGAGCCTTCTTTCTGTTCCGAGGAGGGCAGGGTTGCTTTCTTCAAATCTTCCAACCGCACCAATTGCGGCAGGGGCAACCCGATCTTTTCCATTTGCTCCAGGATCTTCACGCACTTCGGCTTCAGCTCCACCGCGATAGACTTTGTGTTGGAAATTTTCCCGTCGATCTCTGTTTCGACGAACCCCGGCGAGACGGTGATTTTGTGGGGAGTGGTGGTGGAAGTTGTGGTTGCTGTAGTCGGGGCATTTTTCCCCTTCACCTGCTCCTGCCTTCGAAATTTCGGAAGCAGCACCGCGTCGTATTTCCTTACGATTTCGATATTTTCGGGCTTGATTTTCTTGACGCACAGTTCGATGGTTTTTTCCGCGTGCGGCAGTACCAATACCTCGTACCGTGCCGTCTGCAGGTCGAATTTTCCGACCTGCACGAGGAGCCCGTCTATCCCACGAAAAAACTTTTTCACTGTGATGATTTTGCAGGATCTGCCTCACAAGTTTCTTACACATGACACAGAAAATTTGCCATGCGCGCTGTCAAAGGGAAAACACCCCTAAAGAGTCAAGGTCTTGCAGGTGTAGCAAGACAAACAGTTCTGTGTTCCATTCTATGCATCACAAGTTCACAGTGAAACATTTTTTTCTCGCGATACCGTTCAGGTTGTGCGCACTGACCAGGTTCCTCAGCCGCCCGATGGAATCCGTGTGGATTTCTAGTAAATTTTTCGGAAAAATCTTCTTCTATTGCAATGAAAAATGACCCCACCGCCCCGGAACCTGGGAGCATTTGTATTGCAAACCTTTCCAAATGAAACGCCCGCCCTCTTGCATCTATCAGCATCACAGCTTATTTTCAGTCGTGAAAAGCAAAAACTTGCATTGCAAAAGACCCCAGCAAAAGCGGCGCTTGTCATGCAAGCGATGCTATATAATACGCCGAGACCCTGCATCAGAAAGACTCATGCTCCTTTCATGCATGACAAGAGGCTTCCATTTGGAAACTTCGCATCACAAATTATTGCAACTTTGGGGGTCGTGGGGGCATTTTTCACTGTAATATCTTCTCCTCGTGGTTCGCGGTCATCAAAAGGACGGAAACGCGATTTTGTTGTTCCTGTTGGTTGCTAGTACCGTTTGTCATGTGAAGATCCTCGCCGTTCAGCATCACGTCCTTTGCGACGTAGCCCATGATATCCTGTGCAAAAGCATCGCATTCGTAGTAATTGCAGTTTATGCATTACAAGTCTAGTTCGTAAATCCGTATTACAAATTAAATTAGTAATGCTGAGACAATTTGTATTGCAGTTCTTCATACTAGTACGATACTTTTACAATTCATACATGACTCCGTTCAAATGCTTTGCGTTCAGCAACCCGTGCAGCATCACTTTCTTCCCCTCCCCAATGCCCGAAGTGTGCTTCTCGTGCAGAAGTTTTTCCTCCTTCTTTCTGCGCTTTTTCTCCTTCTCCTCCTCAATTGGGTCCCAAAAGGTAGAATTGTTTGCGCCAAAGTTTTTATTATCAGCTGCGCCTCCGCGTCTGTTCTGGCTCGAGTTGATCTGGTCGTCGGGATTGGTCCTTTTATTTGAATTTGTTCCTGATGTACTTCTATGCAGCTCCTTCTCGAGTCCGGCATCGTAGTCGTCCTGTTGCCGAAAAGAGTTGTTTTCGAAAAAAAAAGGGTCCTCTTTGTTTTCGTTCTCGTCGTCAGAGTCTTCCAACTCGGCGTTTCTTCTTATGGCGTTCTCAACTGTTACATTCTCAAATGTTACATGAATTTGTGTTGCAAGAACAGAAATACTGAAAGGGGCAAGCTTGTTGCACCTTTCGCATTACAAAGTCGGCACAGATTTTAGCGCTGTTTAAGTTTAGCCCTTTGAAGAGAATTTGTCATGCGAAATAGCTTGATGGCGGCGTGTCTGATGGCATTCTTGCATTAGAAATTCATGTAACACTTGAGAATGTATACGTTTGAGAACGCCATACTTCTTCGCGTTTCCCGAATCTCATCATCCGAGGAACTTTCGCCGCCCTCCCCATCGGACACATCTACGAAGTCGTCGTAGTTGTTGCTACCGCCCATCTTAGCCTACCTTTAGCTAGTTCTAGAATATTTATCCACGCACCATTCGCAACAGATTAATTTATTTAGATTGAAATGGACACGACGCCACACAATAAATAGATGCTCTTCTAAAGGTTCGAGAGCTAGGCGCTTTTTTTACTATAGATTTTTGGGAAAAAGAAGTCAAAAATGGATCTCCCATACATAAATGGGTGTACAGAGAGGTTGAAATTCTTTCAAGAGGACTGTGGAGGAAACAATCAGAGGGGTGGTCGTCAAAAAAAAAAAGCTTCGTCAAAATGCAAAAAATAATGGAATAAGATGAGCGTAAATTAATATGTAAAAATTTTGCGATCACATTATGTCTGGCATTGGATGCTATTTGATGTACTTATCAAGAATCTGAAGGAGTTCTTTATCAGCTGCAGCCAGAGCAGGAATCAAGAGAAACCTTCCACTTTTCCACGCCTTGCTGGATATCATATCGAAGATCGAGAATTATAGGTACACAGGAGATCATGAGAACTACTCGAGCTGCATTTTTTTCGCCGTCGCACGAAATCGTTCTCCTTCTCTTCGCGCGGATCGGTTACAGCCACGAAAAGCAAGCTGAAGTTCCCTATGGAGGGAAAATGAGGCGTGATCTACTTCGTGAACAAAAGAACGCCGGCGCGGGGTGAAGATGTCCTGTCGTGCTGGAGACATCTGTTTTTTATCATCTTCTTTTCCGGGCGGAGAGCGGTGTTGCTTGCCGGGGGTCAATATTTTCAAAGTCTTTCACTACAAGATTTTGGCTTTCCTCCTTTAGAAAGAAAGCACGGTTTTTGATGAACTACATGCGCAGGAGCGTCCTCCCCTTGTGACGACGATAATCAAATTCTTGCTTCTCACAGAGGACTATGGCTATCATCGTGCAGGAGTCCTGTGGGCAAGCAGGTCACGATCAGTAATCGGCAGAACAAGCAGAAAACCCTTGATAATGTTAAACCGCTTTCTTACTGTTCTACGCACTAACTGGGACCTAGACAAGCAACAGCGATGTAGTTTTTGGGGGGCAACGCAACGTAAAGCTTTATGTTGGGTAACAAGACAAAACGGCACAAAGGATGAAGATGTGCTTAGTGCAACTTAGTGCGTGATCAATGTAACTACATTTACGAATGTTTCTCTCAAATAAAGTGGAAGTACCAGTCCGCCGGTATGATTTATCTATGTCTGAAGTAAAAGTATTGTACAGCACACCTAAGTTAAGTGGTCGTAAAGGTAAAAGTATTCGCATCACTGGGATGCTTCTTGAAATTCGAAGTACTCTCCCCTCTGACTTGTTTTTCTGAAGATCTTGTCCTTGTTTTTCTTTTTTCCAATCACATAGTATCGCAGCAAAGCCGGCCGCCCCGGCCCTCGCGGGTGCGGCAAGGACGGAGGCAAGTAGCTTCTTCTCACTCTTCCACCTAGCAGGGGCTCACGTAGGCCTCCATGCGCGCATATGGAGAGGAAAAAGGTCCCCCCCCATGTTGGCCCTGATTCAAATCTGCAACCCCAAAATTTGTCTGATATGCAGCCCCATGCGAAACGTCTTCGAAGTCCATGTGGGACGAGTTTGTCATGCCCTAATCAGAATAAGAGCATTGATTTGCGACGCGGTTGCAGGAGATATAAACAACGACTACTCGTCCACTTCTTCTTCTTCTAAAGGCCCAGCAAAGTAAAGAAGTTGTACTGTGCAACAACTGCCGAATCTTGTCGCCTTATGTAGCGACTTTAAATCTTGACTCTGGTTAATGTGTATGATGTGGGACACTTTTTCCTCAGGATAGTAGCGCCGCCGGGCGTCGGGGGAGCAGAGTGGCGACGCCTCCTTCTTCTGGATCTGGACCCTCCCGCTGCGGTACTGGAAGCTTCCGTGCGGGAGGGTCCGTTAACGTTAACACTTTTTCTTGTGATACATGTCCGTCGGGGACCCGGGGATGGCGCGCATGTACGCTGTGGCGTTTAGCTTCGGCGAGGAACTGGGGCTGGCCTTCGAGCTGGAAGCGCCTCCAGAGGACCGACCCCCTGAAACATTACCCCCACTGCCTCCGCCGGACACTCCCCTTCCAGACTTTTTCGTCATAGTTGGCATCATACGGGAATCCAGTAAGAGAATGTCAGTCAGCAAAATCCGCCGCTGCATCTCTTCCGGGTTCAAATCCTTCCGCATTTCCTGGTCGAGCGCGATGTCGAGCGCGGTTCTGCCGTCGTTGTGACCCGCTTTGATGTCGAGTTTGAGCAAGGGGTGCTTCAAAAGCAACTCCACCGCCTCCACGTTCCCGGACAAGCACGCGAGGTGGAGAGCGGTCTTGCCCGTGGAAGGAGAAACGTGGTTGACGTCGACATCGTCGTGGTTTAAGACAAGAAACAGCGGCTTCCAAAACACGTCCATGTCCAACGGCCTGGGGTCGTCGTTCGAGAACGCATGGTTGTCCCATATGGCGTTCTCAAATGTTACATTCTCAACTGGTACATGAATTTGTAATGCAAGAGCAGCAAAATTACCGCGGGAATATTTTGCGCCTCTTGCAATACAAATTTGGAAACTCGAGGATTCCTATGCTATTTACCCCTTTCTGAATTTGTCATGCGGATTTTGCTTAAGAACAAGATTTGTAATGCATGATTGCAATATACGAGTACGATACTTTTGCACAGGATATCTGACCGCACGGAGCGATGTTTTGTCGACAGCCCGACCGCGGCCAGGATCAAATTCACATAGTCCATCGGCAACTCCCGCGCCGCAGTTTTCCCCGTCATCAGATTGTACGTGTAAGAACCCTGCTGCGACTCGTGGAAGCAGACGAGCAGCATGTGCAACCACCAATGCGGGTTGGACAGCGGGTGGGCCAACAAAAATTCCAACATCCGCGTGGCCGACTGCCGGGAAAACTGCACGGCCATTTGCCCGTACCGCGTTGGGTCTTGGGAAAACAGCAAGTCGTAGATCCGGCTTCCGTCCAAACACGCCTCGGGAGAGTACTGAGGGTAGGTGGAGAGTAACTTCTGCAACAAATCCACATTGCCCAAAGTCTATCCTGTGCAAAAGTATCGCACTCGTACTAATTGCGTTTATGCATTACATATCTCTTTCTTTATGCAAATCCGCATTACAAATTCAATTTGTCATGCTAAGTCAATTTGTAATGCAATCTATACTAGTACGATGCTTTTGCATTGCGTAAAGCCACGGCGAATTTCCACGGGTTGTCGATCAGCACGAATTTCGGCTGGCCCGGTACGGAGAAGGAGGAAACACATTCGTACAGCCGGTGGTTTTTCGTAGAAGCTGGATCGTTCTTGATAACCAATTGGTTCGACCCGGCCTTCTTCGGGTCGTAGATCGCAAGGGAAGTGGAAGAGGAAGTAGAGGCTGCTGCCATTTTGTGCCCGGAAACCAGGGGAGATAACGGGTACTTGTTGGGCGAGGCGGAGCCGTCAGTGTTCGTCCCAGTTTGGAAGTACTCCTTCACGTACCGTTTCCCCCCGTCGCGGATGTACCGCTCGAGGTCCATCGACCGCCGCAGCCCCTGGTCTTTGCCGTGCTTCCGGCCCCGGTGCCAATCATTGTAGTTGGCGATGCGGTATCAAGTGCAAATGTGTCTACTGGGTCTGGAAGACGAGTGCTAGACTTGTCATGCAGGTTTTGTATTACCCATGACGTCTGTAATGCACGCCCTAGCATCACAAACTTGCAGATGGCTTGCTGATGCCTCTTCCGCATGACAAATGCCCTTTTCGTGGCGTAGCACAAACTGGAGTCCTCTTGCTGGTCATGCAATACAGATTTTTCTAGCATCCAAAGATGACAGCATCACAAGTTGCATCCTTCCAGACCCGGACATATTTGCAATGCATATGCGGAGCAGGGTGCGGTCGGAAAACTGCACCTCGATCAGCGGGATTTCGTCGATGATTTCGTCGTGCGATTCCGTGTCCGTCTCCGTGTACAACACAAATCCATGGTATGGGGGTGTCAGGATTGAAATCGACAACGTTGAAATAACTCGTAATGCATAAAGTCGATCCCAGTTGGAAGCCCAATTTCTAAGCGGTGCATGACAAATTTCGGCGCCGTCTAAATCCAGTTTGTCATGCTGTCTAGGGACAGCAGGCATTTTTTGTCATGCTAGTTTAGTAGCTCTATCGCAGAGGCAGACCCCAAACAGGCTGACAGTTGGCCTCGCTTGCCATCCCTGCAAGAGAGGCGCTCCATGCCTTGCAGTTTCTGCATGATAAACAAGGCCCACCCGAGCGACGCCTCCTTCTTCTGGATCTGGACCGGCGCGGGCTTCTTCTGGATTTTTTCTTGCCCGGCGCGGGCTTTCAAGATCTCCTTTCGGGTGTCCAAATGAAAATGTGTCTGGGTCTGGAAAGTTGTAATGCTGGGGTGGGACTAGTGAATGCTCTGTAATGTTGGACAGCCACGCATGAGAAGTTGTATCTCCTCTGCTTAGTGTAAGTGTTGCGTTTTTCGCATGACAAACTGCGTTTTTGTATCTATGACAAGCAAACGGGTGTCTTCTTGGAGGCGCATCACAAATTCTTCAGTCGTGGCAGACAAGCATGAGAAACCTTCGCCTTGCATCCTTCCAGACCCAGATCGATATTTGCAATGCATATCGGGTTTCCAAGTGCCGGTCAAACAGGCGGAGGCGCATCATATCCTGTGCAAAAGTATCGCACTCGAAGAAGATTTGCTTCCAAGAAGTCTTCGAACTGGTTTGGTTCATCTCCTGGTCGTTTTACTACTTATTTTGCATAGTTTATGAATACGTTCATAAATACTGCTTCTGCAGCTCACCTGCTCTGCAGAGCGATGCCTTGGTCTTCTTGTATCATAAACCAAAGTCCACAATCAAGCTGCGGCTTCCCTCAGCGGGTCGTGCAGCCGCAGGGAGTATCAAATGCAAAAGTGTCTGGGTCTGGAAGAATGCCAGGCTTGTCATGCAGGTTCTTTTCCATGACCCGCGAGGCCTGGTATGTAGGACATAGCATTACAGATTCTGTGAGAGTTCTATCATGCCTATCCTGCATGAGACACTTTTTCCTCAGGATAGTAGCGCCGCCGGGCGTCGGAGGAGCAGAGTGGCGACGCCTCCTTCTTCTGGATCTGGACCCTCCCGCTGCGGTACTTTAAAGGTGCAAAAAACTCAGCTCCCGAAACAGCTCCCAAATTTCTTAATTGAACGCCTCCGGGACCGTCCGCGGCCAGTTTTGCACTTCCGAAAGCGCAAAACCCTTCGACCACACTACACGCGCCTCTTGAAGTAGTCTTATTGGTCTTGTCATCGCGCACGACGATCAGACCCCGCGCTGCGTTCCGTTCTAAAATACCCACAAAGACGGCCGAGGTGCTTACTCGTGCAACAGGACTACTTATCTGCGTGGCTTTAGGCCATTTCCGCGCGATGGCGTCCCATCTGTGCACTTTTGGGCCATTTGTTCGCGATAACTTGCTATCTGTGCACGATAAGGCGTTATCTGTGCGAATACACCCACCAGAGGCCGTTTCCACAGACAAGCTGCGGAACAGGTTCCAGGACAAGTACCCGAACAGGTCAAAAAACGGCACAGAGAACAGGTCAAAAAACAACACAGAGAACAGGTCAAAAAACAACACAGAAAACAGGTCAAAAAACAACACGCCGAAAAGACAGCGCTAGAGGCGGATAAGCAATCCAGAAGAAGCATTCAATTTTTGACCTTAAAATGCCGCGCTTTTTCTGATGTCACGGAAGCTGGAACTCATGCAACTTTTTCTGTGAAAAAGTCGCGAACGTTCCGCATTACAGAACTCCACTCCTCCAGGCTGCGGCCTACACCTTACAAATTCCATTCTTCATGGAATTTGTAATGCGTGAGCAATTTGGAACGCATGAGGGATGGAGTTTGTAATTCCCTTTTGCGACGCCTCCTTCTTCTGGATCTGGACCGGCGCGGGCTTCTTCTGGATTTTTTCTTGCCCGGCGCGGGCTTTCAAGATCTCCTTTCGGGTGTCCAAATGAAAATGTGTCTGGGTCTGGAAAGTTGTAATGCTGGGGTGGGACTAGTGAATGCTCTGTAATGTTGGACAGCCACGCATGAGAAGTTGTATCTCCTCTGCTTAGTGTAAGTGTTGCGTTTTTCGCATGACAAACTGCGTTTTTGTATCTATGACAAGCAAACGGGTGTCTTCTTGGAGGCGCATCACAAATTCTTCAGTCGTGGCAGACAAGCATGAGAAACCTTCGCCTTGCATCCTTCCAGACCCAGATCGATATTTGCAATGCATATCGGGTTTCCAAGTGCCGGTCAAACAGGCGGAGGCGCATCATATCCTGTGCAAAAGTATCGCACTCGAAGAAGATTTGCTTCCAAGAAGTCTTCGAACTGGTTTGGTTCATCTCCTGGTCGTTTTACTACTTATTTTGCATAGTTTATGAATACGTTCATAAATACTGCTTCTGCAGCTCACCTGCTCTGCAGAGCGATGCCTTGGTCTTCTTGTATCATAAACCAAAGTCCACAATCAAGCTGCGGCTTCCCTCAGCGGGTCGTGCAGCCGCAGGGAGTATCAAATGCAAAAGTGTCTGGGTCTGGAAGAATGCCAGGCTTGTCATGCAGGTTCTTTTCCATGACCCGCGAGGCCTGGTATGTAGGACATAGCATTACAGATTCTGTGAGAGTTCTATCATGCCTATCCTGCATGAGACACTTTTTCCTCAGGATAGTAGCGCCGCCGGGCGTCGGAGGAGCAGAGTGGCGACGCCTCCTTCTTCTGGATCTGGACCCTCCCGCTGCGGTACTTTAAAGGTGCAAAAAACTCAGCTCCCGAAACAGCTCCCAAATTTCTTAATTGAACGCCTCCGGGACCGTCCGCGGCCAGTTTTGCACTTCCGAAAGCGCAAAACCCTTCGACCACACTACACGCGCCTCTTGAAGTAGTCTTATTGGTCTTGTCATCGCGCACGACGATCAGACCCCGCGCTGCGTTCCGTTCTAAAATACCCACAAAGACGGCCGAGGTGCTTACTCGTGCAACAGGACTACTTATCTGCGTGGCTTTAGGCCATTTCCGCGCGATGGCGTCCCATCTGTGCACTTTTGGGCCATTTGTTCGCGATAACTTGCTATCTGTGCACGATAAGGCGTTATCTGTGCGAATACACCCACCAGAGGCCGTTTCCACAGACAAGCTGCGGAACAGGTTCCAGGACAAGTACCCGAACAGGTCAAAAAACGGCACAGAGAACAGGTCAAAAAACAACACAGAGAACAGGTCAAAAAACAACACAGAAAACAGGTCAAAAAACAACACGCCGAAAAGACAGCGCTAGAGGCGGATAAGCAATCCAGAAGAAGCATTCAATTTTTGACCTTAAAATGCCGCGCTTTTTCTGATGTCACGGAAGCTGGAACTCATGCAACTTTTTCTGTGAAAAAGTCGCGAACGTTCCGCATTACAGAACTCCACTCCTCCAGGCTGCGGCCTACACCTTACAAATTCCATTCTTCATGGAATTTGTAATGCGTGAGCAATTTGGAACGCATGAGGGATGGAGTTTGTAATTCCCTTTTGCGACGCCTCCTTCTTCTGGATCTGGACCGGCGCGGGCTTCTTCTGGATTTTTTCTTGCCCGGCGCGGGCTTTCAAGATCTCCTTTCGGGTGTCCAAATGAAAATGTGTCTGGGTCTGGAAAGTTGTAATGCTGGGGTGGGACTAGTGAATGCTCTGTAATGTTGGACAGCCACGCATGAGAAGTTGTATCTCCTCTGCTTAGTGTAAGTGTTGCGTTTTTCGCATGACAAACTGCGTTTTTGTATCTATGACAAGCAAACGGGTGTCTTCTTGGAGGCGCATCACAAATTCTTCAGTCGTGGCAGACAAGCATGAGAAACCTTCGCCTTGCATCCTTCCAGACCCAGATCGATATTTGCAATGCATATCGGGTTTCCAAGTGCCGGTCAAACAGGCGGAGGCGCATCATATCCTGTGCAAAAGTATCGCACTCGAAGAAGATTTGCTTCCAAGAAGTCTTCGAACTGGTTTGGTTCATCTCCTGGTCGTTTTACTACTTATTTTGCATAGTTTATGAATACGTTCATAAATACTGCTTCTGCAGCTCACCTGCTCTGCAGAGCGATGCCTTGGTCTTCTTGTATCATAAACCAAAGTCCACAATCAAGCTGCGGCTTCCCTCAGCGGGTCGTGCAGCCGCAGGGAGTATCAAATGCAAAAGTGTCTGGGTCTGGAAGAATGCCAGGCTTGTCATGCAGGTTCTTTTCCATGACCCGCGAGGCCTGGTATGTAGGACATAGCATTACAGATTCTGTGAGAGTTCTATCATGCCTATCCTGCATGAGACACTTTTTCCTCAGGATAGTAGCGCCGCCGGGCGTCGGAGGAGCAGAGTGGCGACGCCTCCTTCTTCTGGATCTGGACCCTCCCGCTGCGGTACTTTAAAGGTGCAAAAAACTCAGCTCCCGAAACAGCTCCCAAATTTCTTAATTGAACGCCTCCGGGACCGTCCGCGGCCAGTTTTGCACTTCCGAAAGCGCAAAACCCTTCGACCACACTACACGCGCCTCTTGAAGTAGTCTTATTGGTCTTGTCATCGCGCACGACGATCAGACCCCGCGCTGCGTTCCGTTCTAAAATACCCACAAAGACGGCCGAGGTGCTTACTCGTGCAACAGGACTACTTATCTGCGTGGCTTTAGGCCATTTCCGCGCGATGGCGTCCCATCTGTGCACTTTTGGGCCATTTGTTCGCGATAACTTGCTATCTGTGCACGATAAGGCGTTATCTGTGCGAATACACCCACCAGAGGCCGTTTCCACAGACAAGCTGCGGAACAGGTTCCAGGACAAGTACCCGAACAGGTCAAAAAACGGCACAGAGAACAGGTCAAAAAACAACACAGAGAACAGGTCAAAAAACAACACAGAAAACAGGTCAAAAAACAACACGCCGAAAAGACAGCGCTAGAGGCGGATAAGCAATCCAGAAGAAGCATTCAATTTTTGACCTTAAAATGCCGCGCTTTTTCTGATGTCACGGAAGCTGGAACTCATGCAACTTTTTCTGTGAAAAAGTCGCGAACGTTCCGCATTACAGAACTCCACTCCTCCAGGCTGCGGCCTACACCTTACAAATTCCATTCTTCATGGAATTTGTAATGCGTGAGCAATTTGGAACGCATGAGGGATGGAGTTTGTAATTCCCTTTTGCGACGCCTCCTTCTTCTGGATCTGGACCGGCGCGGGCTTCTTCTGGATTTTTTCTTGCCCGGCGCGGGCTTTCAAGATCTCCTTTCGGGTGTCCAAATGAAAATGTGTCTGGGTCTGGAAAGTTGTAATGCTGGGGTGGGACTAGTGAATGCTCTGTAATGTTGGACAGCCACGCATGAGAAGTTGTATCTCCTCTGCTTAGTGTAAGTGTTGCGTTTTTCGCATGACAAACTGCGTTTTTGTATCTATGACAAGCAAACGGGTGTCTTCTTGGAGGCGCATCACAAATTCTTCAGTCGTGGCAGACAAGCATGAGAAACCTTCGCCTTGCATCCTTCCAGACCCAGATCGATATTTGCAATGCATATCGGGTTTCCAAGTGCCGGTCAAACAGGCGGAGGCGCATCATATCCTGTGCAAAAGTATCGCACTCGAAGAAGATTTGCTTCCAAGAAGTCTTCGAACTGGTTTGGTTCATCTCCTGGTCGTTTTACTACTTATTTTGCATAGTTTATGAATACGTTCATAAATACTGCTTCTGCAGCTCACCTGCGCCTAATAGCATTAGCACTCTCTGACTGGTATCAAAAAATCCCGGGATTCTTTCTTTAAGCCCGAAATCTCTATCCGCGTGTAGGGACTGTTCTTTTAGAGTTTGTTACTTCCGTCGCGGACAAGAGTCTTGCCCTCCAACAGAAACAACCAAAATCGACAAGAACTCCGTCTCTGCACACGGTATACTAGAGTTACGGCGCTTAAGATTTGTGATAATTTGATAAATCAGTAGTACAACTTCTGTGCTTGTTTCGGTCGTAAACAGAAGCGAAAGAGGACACCAGTCCTCGCTTCTTGCTCTCAATGAGATCATCGTCCAGATTGTCCAGCTGACAGAGCGTAGTTGTTAAAAGTACGGTTCATTTTCATTTTCCCGATAAAGTTAGTCACAGATTTATAATCGTCTCATGCTCATCTGTGATGAATTGGCGTATCATTTTGTAGGGATAAAAAGCAGTTCCAGTTCTTCGCATAGTTTTGTTTTTCCTTCGCGTGGAGGAGGTGATGTCCAAGGTTTGCATGGCATGGATCTGCTTAGATAGATACTAGAGTCAAATGTAAAAAAAAGCGCGCTGCTCTCGTGGGCGATCAGCAAATCTGATAATTCATCGCTTCAACATCTACCGCGATAAGGTCAAATTGACCTCGATTTTTATTTCCAGTAAATCCATTATCGTTATTTAAAGCTCGCTATTATTGCTTTGAAAGTAAGCAGTTCCGTCTTCTTGTATCCACCTTCCCCCGAAAAATCGGCAAAGATCCGATTTTTCTTTTGGTATTGCTATCAAAGGTCATGAGCAAAACTCCCTACTGTCCGAGAAAGCTCGAATATTGTCAACAAATCTCCGTTGATCTTCCATCTCCGACAATCGATAGAACTTACAGTCCCGGTGGACCGCCAGTTGCAACAGCAGCGGCCCCCGCGGTTTTGTTTTTCAGCGCCGCAGGTGTGGCCGGCGGCGTCATGTCATGCTGCACCCCAGCACTGTAGTCCAATGCGGGCGGCGGAAACGTCGGTGGCAGCGCGGGGTAGACCGGACTGGCGGCTGCTGGATTAACATAGCGACGCCTCCTTCTTCTGGATCTGGACCCTCCCGCTGCGGTACTGGAAGCTTCCGTGCTCTCCGCACGGCGGATCGCGCCAGTCACCGGCACGCTCCCGCCCCCCGTGAAGGCCGTTTTATCGCCGCGATACGGAGGGCCGTCGAAGAACGCGTCTGGATTTATCCCTTCGGCCTCCATCCGTTCACGGACCTGACGCTCGCGCGCGTCTTCGAACGCTCTGTTCTTGAGGGACTTCACAAGCTCCAGGCGCTCGGCTTTTTGCTCGGCGCTCAACGCCGCCTCGGCGCGGTCGGGAATTTCGTCCACGGTGAGCGGGTCCGCTTCCAGCAATTGCTTGTAGGATTCTTTTTCGCCCGGGGGGATCTCGCTGGCACCGTTAATCAACTCGGAGAAGCGTATCGCTGTGTACTCTGTGACTTTCGCCAACATTCCGGCGTCTTCGTGCGGTCGTCCCTAATATCCAAGAGAAATATTAAAGTACACCTCCGTAGGGAAGAAAAACGTATGAATTGGTCTTGCGGTTTACAGCAGCTGCAGCTCTCTTAGGCTGTTCACCATGACAAAATTTTTTTAGTACTTACACCTCTCTACTAATATCTAACCGTCAACCAAAATGACGAATTGCGCACTGCATGAGAAATGAAAACACTGTCTCTACTTTTGGTCTCCGCATTTTTACATAACTTTCGGTAACAACGACAGGACTTTAGCAACAGGATTTTTTCGTCTGGTACTTCTATGGGTATACTTAATTTATTTCTGTAGGATAGTCCCGCCGCTGTGGGGTCGAAGGACCGCGACGAGGAACCGATAGATTTGAAAGAAGCGGTGTAAGCGACGAAGTTGGGGGCGCGGGGGTCCTCGAACTTCGTGGACTTAACAATGTCCTGCTGGAGGATGGCCTTGATGTTGGTTAAGCATTGGCGAAGCTTCTCAGACAAGCCGCCCCCAACCGTTGACGAGTCCGGGAAGTTGATGTAGTTCGAAAGCGGGCGAAGCACTGGATTGAACTGCCGGCCAACCAAGGCACTGAGACAGAACATCACCTTGCCGTGAAGTTCTTCAGCCGCTGCCCGCGGAAGGTGGCCGCAGGCCAATACCTGGTTGATCTTGTGCCCGATTTCCCTCCGCCGTTCTTCCGAAATCCGGAACGTAGGCGGCGCAGAGGTGGTGTCGAAGAGCAACCCCAGGATTTCCAGAACCTGCGCCATTTTAACTTTGTCCGGGTGGATGGCCAGCCCCACGATTTCGAAGACCCGAAGGGCGCACCGCCTGGCGAAGTCTGCGACCGAAGACGCAACGGGGGCCGGGAAGTCATCGACATAGACGCCAATGGCTATGCCCACGTAGAAAACGATGACCGCTCGCAGAGCTGCCGAAATCCTGCACCACCCGACCACGCTGTGGACGTTCCCGAAGCAAAATGTCGCCGCCTCGTAGAAGTCGTAGACACCCTTCAGAGGGTTGAAAACACAAAACCGATTGAATCCCCTCTGGTCCGGCGCCACACACAGCGAGTTGTACGCCTTATGGACGTCAATGACAAGCATGACGATGGTCACGAGCAGCTCCGCGAAAACTTTCCGCTTCTCCGCGAAAACTTTCCGGACATTTTTAAACACCACAAGGGCGGGTCGACCTACTGTCGACTTATGGGTGGGAAAATGATGAAGCGCGAAAGTGCTCGCGCTTCGAAGTAGTGGTAGTGAGATATTTCTTGCCCTGTACGCCAAGTTTTAAGCCCTCAAATCTCTCGCTCTCTCAACACAGGAAGAAGGAAGGGAACAATCTCAGACCAATGCCAGGCGCGCCCATGCCGCAACTTTTGATCGCTCTGAAAAATTAGACGCTCCATTTTGTTAGTTCTATTAATTTATTTCTGTAGGATAGTCCCGCCGCTGTGGGGTCGAAGGACCGCGACGAGGAACCGATAGATTTGAAAGAGACGAGGAGGAACCGATAGATTTGCTTCAAAATCAGGCTGGTATCAACATCGTCGAAGGTCTTGTAGCCCGCTGCGAGAGCTACGGCAATAAAATTTTCGATCGTCCTGAAAGTGACCGGCCAGGGCTCCACCCCGCTAGACCGGGTAATGCGTTCATATTTCAAAATCTGCGACTTTGTCGTACTACTCGAAGCGAGAGAAGTAAGCTCACCCAAAAGCCGGACACACTGTGAGAGAGCCGCCGGATCCGAAGCCAACCTACAGGCAGCTTTCATCTGCGCGGAGGTTCTTGTTTTACGCGAGTCGCCTGAAGCTGGAAAAGTGAAGGCAGACGACACATCCCCAGACGGGCCATCTAGCGCTCGCGTCACCCTATCTGCTTCGCTCCGCCGCTGCCTTCGCCCCGATCTGCTTTCACCCTATCTGCTTCGCTCCGCGTCACCCTATCTGCTTCGCCCCGAGATTCCACTTCATTGTGGACGAAACGAGAGTTCTATCCGATTGTGGACGAAACTAGAGACCCCACTTCACACGGTGGTGGGGCTGAACATGAAGTGGGCCGATATCAAAAGGAAAAATCCCCGCTCCCCATATCGAAAGCGAAATTTGTGATGCTGTATTTGAGTACACAAATCAACTTGTATTGTTGGAAGGCAAAGAGGCGCAGTTGTGGCCTCGTTTGCAAGCAATTTGTGATCCTGTTTCCACCCATTTGCAGCTGCCTCGTGTGGTCATGCTGAAGATGCAAGGCTTTCCCACGCAGCCTAGCACTTCTACAGTCCGCATCTTTTTCCTTCTAGCATGACAAAGCTGATTTGTGACCACAAATGATCTGCATCACAGATTTCCGTTTTGATATGGGAAGGGGGGATTTTTGTTCTTGATCGAAGGACCGCGACGGGGAACCGATAGATTTGAAAGAGACTTCGCTCGTCCCTCCTGCTCCGGCGTTTCCAGCGGCACCACCACCACGAGTTGTATCAAGCAACGGCCCTACAGTCGACCCCTCCTGCAGGAGAGGTGAAGCCGCGTCGGCAGCGGCCCCACCTGGATCAGCAGAGGACGAAGCAGCGCCAGTCCAGTCCGGCTCGAGCGCGAGAGCGAGACGGCGAGCACGGCATTCGTTTCCGTTGAGTCCAGCGCGGGGGTATGGAGATGCAAAGATCTTCGATCTGGGTCCTCCTCCTCGTCAAAGAAGTGCAACTGCAATAAACCACCTGTCATGCCGAAGATAACCCGCTGAGCAGTCACAGCAAATACTAGAAATGCGTTCTTTCCCCAAACCACAGAAGTTGACGACTTGTTCTGATGCAAGATTATAGGCATGATCAGATACCATAGCCTCGTGAAAACATGTCGTGCCTACTTCCGCATAATTGCCATGCAACCTAGTTGTAGACCGCCTTCAAATTATACAATTAGTACTCAGGAGGTACCTCCCGAGAGGCAAAGGCATATCTATGCATTTGACCACAAACACTGTCGCTTTCTCAGTGTCCCAGACGAACATAAAATTGCAGTTGATAGAAGGAAAGAGAGAGCGTGAAGGCCACGTAGAACGCGGACGCCAGCCAGGCAAGAAACCGCTGGGCGAAAGGCATTTTTTTAATCTGTATTGCAGAAATTCTTTATAATTGCAATATGTTTCTTCTTTACAAGCCAACAGAGTTGTCCTCAGTACCCACGTGATAGAAGATTTTGCACTAGGGATGACGAGGAATTGGTGTGTCAGTACAAGAATGAGCCGACTTTTACTTTTTAGTCGCAAAATTTACACTTGAGAGTCCACAGAATTATAACGAGATAGAAATCTCAACTTCTATTTGAACCCTGAACAGGCAGCAAACACATTGATTTTATCGGGAGCTATTTTACTAGTAAGTGCTTTGATACAGTTGCCGGCTAGTAAAGAGCAACAACGTGATGTGCCCAATAGAATGCATTTTTCATTCAGATGATGAACCTTTACCTTGCATAGTATATTGCGCACGTTCATCCAATATGGACATTGATCAAGAACCGAAGGCTTAGCAGATGTTGTGTCACAAAGGCCGGTCCGATTTATTCAAGTGTCTCCCATCAAGACCGACGAAATTCTTGAATGATAGATTGTTCCCGGGATGATTTTTTGATCTTCACGCTCCGTGGTAAGTAAGTACCCAGTTTCTTGCCTACGAGCCGCGAGCAAACCGATCGCTCTTCGAAGGATGCCTGCTGGAATAATAACGCATACAAATACTCAAACTCATTACATTTGTTGTTTGCTGTTTGCGTGGCAGTGTCAAATTGATCTTGGTGCGCGTGGCTCGTTCCTGTGCTCACTCTTGATCCTTCCTTGCTCAAGAAAATTCGTGGAGACAGAAGTTATCCACGAAGTAGTGGATCCGCGAAGATCTTTTGTGTCGAGTCTCTTCTATCTTCCACTGCAGAAAGCTGCACCATCAACAGTTGATCGAAGCTTTTTCTACCGAGGATTTTGTTGCACTTTTGATCTGCGGGTAGCAGCACGCATGCCCATTCTCTCTCGTTGTTCATTCCGTTGGTGTTCGTGAACAAAAGTGATTTAATATTTTCGTCTGTGTAGTTGAGAATAAGACCGACCGGAAGATCATCATTCCGGTACATCCTGTCTTCGCAGTCGTGTCTTCCTAGTCCTGAGGACTATCTTCACGCGGCCCATTGTAAACATATACAATGCAAAAGTAAGGACGGGCTGTACTACAACCCTGCTCCCGCAAAAGCGTAAGCGGCCCTGGTTTTTATATAACGAATACACGACTCCCTTGCTGTAGTTGCTGTTCCCTCCCAGTCGGGACGAAACAGTGACTTCTTCTACCATGCAGGGCCTTCTACCACTCCGAAGCGGTGAGGAAAACATTGGCAAAATTGTATGACTTCTAGTGTAGTACTAAAGGGTCATCTTAGCGTGTCTGTAATTTTGACAACAGATGACACTGTTCGAAAAATATAACTTGTTCAACAAGGCGCAGGCGAAGAATAATTGGTTGCGAAGAGGATTTCGTTCTTGTGCTCCGGCTGGTGTTAGAAGTAAATAGAAAAAAGACAAAGAGATTTAGTTTTAGTTGCGTCAACCTCATCATCTTCGTCGTGTAAAAACGCAGCTGCAGCTTGCATTAGGAGGGCAGCTTCGACCACGCAATTTGCATCTACAAACAGGAAGAATTATGGCGTATGTGATGATCATCTCCGATCGGTATAATGCGATTCACAAATAGATCTGTGTTGTATAAAGATAGTACTGCACTTCGAATCGTCGTCCTGCTCAGGTATTCGTATTTATGAAACGCTTCACTTTAATATTTGTTCGTCTTCACGTTTCGCTTGCGCTTAATTGTGCAATGGCACATCTGCCCGGCTCCTGGTCCTGCGTTGTCAAGTGCATTAAATTTTTGCATGACAGGAGCTCTTTGCGGCTACACAATAAGTACTTACAGAGCTCAGAGTCATGATGCCAGACTAGCGTGACAATCCTATCAAAATGAAAAATCCCCCCACCCCATATCAAAATGGAAATTTCTGATGCTGATTTGCGTGCACAAATCCGACTTGTCTTGCAGCAAGGCACTGCGGCCAGATCCGCAGCCTAGGTGGGAGCGCTCAGGTGTAGTCGTTCAGTATTGCAAACGGCTACCCACTAGGACCAACAGCATGCCAAATCGCTTCCACAATTGGGCGGATGCCTCTGCACTTGTCTTCTTGTAAGACAAACCTGATTTGTGGTCACAAATCAGCAACACAAATTTTTGGAAACATACCTTTTCAATATGGGGAGGGGGGATTTTTCCTGTCCATAAATCCCTGCTCCTGTTCTGGATAATCCCACTTGACCAAATCCTTCACAACCATTTTCATGGACTATGGATTACAAACATGTCTGGGTCTGGAAACTTCTGATGCTGAATGGCGAATAAACACGAGGACCGCACAAGTTGTACCGGCTAAGCGTTCTTGCTAGGTGTTGTCTAAAAATATTCTGCGTCACAAACTGCGACTTTGCTTATTGACAGAAATAATGTTGAGCTTTTGGACTACAACGTACATGACAAACTTGAGAGTCACGCTAGCCGAGCATGACAAACTTGCGCTCTTCCAGAGGACCCAGACTACAACATATTTGCAGTTGATAGTTGCCCAACATCACTCAAGGTCGAGTGCTCAACCAGTGATTTCAGGGCGGCCCTCAGTTTCACTTATCCATTGCAAATATGTCTGGGTCTGGAAGATTCTGAGACTTGTCATGCACATTTTGCATGAGCCATGATGTCTGTGATGCATGCCGTAGATTTTTTGAGGCTTTCTCGATGGCTATAATTCCGCATGACAGATACCCTCTCCGCGTAGCAAAAGTTGCGTTCCCTTTGCTGCTCATGCAATATAGATTTTTTTGGATTCCAGACGTAGCATCACAAGTTAGAAGATTTTTCCAGACCCAGACATTTTTGCAGTTGATACCACTTCCCGAACTTCCATATTCCAGAGTTCTTCCTGCTGCGTGCGGCACGGATCAAAGGGGGAATATATCAACTGCAAAAGTGTCTGGGTCTGGAAGAATGCCAGACTTGTCATGCAGGTTTCCCATGACCTTGACCCATGAGGTCTGGTATGTGGGACATAGCACGACAGATTCTGTGAGAGTTCTATCATGCCTATCCTGCGTGAGAAACTGCCTCCCAACTTGGTCGAAAGTGGACAGCTTTTGGCACTCATGCAACACAGATTTTTGCATTATTCGGAAGTAGCATGACAAGTTGCAATCTTCCAGACCCAGACATTTTTGCAATCCATAGAATAGGGGGTCGCGTGTTCACGCAGACCTGCGATGAATTCCGCCAGTTTCGCTTTCATGGTGTCCACGTCCGCCCAATATGCATTGCAAATATGTCTGGGTCTGGAAGATTGTAAACTTGTCATGCTGCATTTGGATACTACGATAATCTGTATTGCATGAACAGTAAAAGAGGTCCAGTTTATTTTGCCACAGCGAGAGGGCATTTCTCATGCGGTAATATAGGCATCAGGGAGACCTCACAAATAAATCTGTGATGCTATGGCATGCATCACAGACGTCAGGAGTCATGCAAAATGTGCATGACAGACCTTGCATCCTTCCAGACCCAGACATATTTGCGTTTGATACCCAATCGCCGTCCGCAATTTCCTCGACTTCGTTCTTCAGGCCCTCCTCCCGTTTTTTGGCGCTTTCCACTTCGTTCTGCAACTGCGGCTTGTCGCACTGCTCCAGTGTGGAATCGCCTGTATTTTCCGGGTTGTGTTGGCTTTCACAAGCAGGTTTCCGAAACGCGCACCGAGCAAACGAATAAGAATCTAGTACACAGTCAACCGAGGGCTCGAACACTACCCACAAGCCAATAGTGTTCTTTAGGCGCAAGCAGAAATAAATCTAGGTCAAATGTATTCCAAAATAGGCACAATATCCATCAATGTGTTCTGGCTGGACCCAGTCCAGCCCAAGCGTAGCAAAGGTTCGACGTGCTTCATTCTAACGCATCGCGTAAGGTCCCTAATGTTCCCCGTGGTGTGGACGTTCCTGATGTGGTGAAGACAAAAGCGGCGCGCATTTAGCCAATGCAGAAACCTAGATCACGCAGCAGCTTGCTCTGCGCTTCATTTTCTGAACCCTACATCGGATTTCCGGTCCTACTAGTGGGAACAGGGGCGCCATTTTGCGCCTTTTGATCCATTTACCATGCATTTTCCGACCTAAAATATGCCTTTTTTAACCTGAACCGGTTCTAATTTGAGCTAAAATAGAGCCTAATTTGTTGAAGTTACGTAAAAAAGGTATCTGTACGTGGCAAACGCGGAGATTTTCCCAACAGCGCTTTGATGCGAGCGGCGAAACCAGCCAGGCGACCCACTTTTTCCGGCTCGGCCTTTTCTTTGTTTTGCTTTTTCCAGATCAGTATGAATTGCGAAAGTGTTTGGGTCTGT
This sequence comes from Amoebophrya sp. A120, assembly GCA_905178155.1. NCBI lineage: Eukaryota > Dinophyceae > Syndiniales > Amoebophryaceae > Amoebophrya > Amoebophrya sp. A120. The sequence continues at coordinate 3,634,686 of CAJINV010000002.1, read as the reverse complement.
GAAAGAATGCAGATCTTTGTCTTGCTGTTTCTGCATGACACAAAATGTCTGTCATGGAAGCCCTAGCATCACAGATTTCGAGAAGCTTCCGCATTGCTTAATCTGCATGACAAATGTCGCCCCATTTTGGTGACAGGAAATGGGCACCTTTTGCTGCCTATGCATGAGAGATTTGTCTGTGTTGTGAAATGCGCATCACAAGTTCGCATCCTTCCAGACCCAGACATTTTTGCATTTGATAATCAGCGTGCGAGCACGACAAAAAGTAGTCCCAACATTGGTCGTCCACGTGGTCAAATATGAACTGCAAAACAAGTCGCATCACTACTTGTAGAAATCGCATCACAAATTTGGTCGGCATGGAATTTGTCATGAGGGTTTGCATTAATTAGAGAGACATTTGTACTATATGCATAAACTGCGAAGATTTTTTTTTTTAGGATTACTACGAGTGCGATACTTGTTTTCCAAGTGCATATCAAATCAAGCAGCAGCAGCGGCGCGTAGCACCACAGGAGGAACTTTTTCAGCTTGGTGGAGCAAAAAGCGGCCATCATTTTTTTGATTTGTTCTGATGTAGCTCTTGTTCTTGCAACAAGAAGCTGATCCAATTTTTTTCTTGCCGTTGGTATTGCGAAAGCAACAGATTCGCCTGGAGGGGGGCTGGTGAGTACTAGGAGATCGAAGAGCTTAATTGAACTTTTGTGTCGTGCGTGCCAGCAACAGAAAACAAGACAATACTTACTTGTATTTTTGTTAAACGCGTATGCGATTCAGATGTTGGTCCTGCCGTTTGTATTCCAAAACCTTTATTACAATAGCGAAATATGAGTAAGTAACTGAATGAATATCTTTCTCTGAAAAGCAAAAAACAACGGTACAGAAAAACAACCCTCCTTGTAGTTACCGAGTGGCTTTTATTGAAGACCACTAGCATCAAAAACCGATGTTGGTACTTACTAGCTCGACCGATTCCGATCATAACAGTTGTTCTACTACGGTAGAAAATATGTAAGGAAACCGAAACCGAAACAATGACTGACAAGTATTGACAGATGACCCAAATATTATAAATTGGCGCTGGATTCGGCACTGTGACAGACCGAAGAAGCTACTTCTCCGAGTCACGTTGTAGCATTGTTCCTTTAAAAAGTTATGTGCACGAAACGATGATCGTAGAGGCTCCACAGAGCACGAATGCCATCCACTGCAAATATGTCTGGATCTTCTGGATGTCATCGCTGGCATCACACATCAAATGGCCGCCTGGAATGCACCCAAAAGCACGACAGATTTTGCAATTGCTTATTTATGGTAGTGCCTATCCCGCATGAGAAGCTTGCTCTTTAAGATGTTGCAAGGAATGGGAAGCTTTTGACGATCATGCAGCACAGATTTTTGTCTGATCAGGAGTTAGCGTCACACGCGTGCATCGTTCCAGACACAGGCATATTTGCAATGCATAACAAACATCACGAAGTTTTTCCTGACGCCTCCGCTAACTTGTGGCCCTCGCAAAGACCCCTGACAGAACACCTCGCTGTTTGATGCGGCTCTGGCGGAATTTTTACCGGAAGCGTTGATAAGATCTATCAAATGCAAATACGTCTGGGTCTGGAAAGTTGTGATGCTGAGCTGTCGACTCTGACAAAAGCACTTTCGTACGCAGGCAAGCATAAAAAGTATGCAGAGCGCTTTCTCATACGCAGTCCGCATGAGAAACTGCGTTTTCGTATGACAAAGCAAGCCGCGACTTTTGTTGGTCGTCGCGCATTACAGATTTTAGTTTCACAACATTCACAGGACGACTGTACTGTAGGACCAGCATTTTAGAATAGTTCCATACTTTCCAGACCCGGATCGAGAATATGTGCAGTCGATAGGATTCTGCGGAAAACAATATCTTGACAGCGCAGGATTTCGGTGGTTTGCAGGTGCAAAGGGACGGGGTTTCGCAGGCGCGGACCTGTTGGAATTCCGCCTACCGCCCCGGCAGCGCTGCCGCCCCCACCCGGAGGAACAACCCAATACACGCCACGACTACCACACTCCTTGCCACCCAGAAGCGCCAAGGTTTCGTACCTGACACTTCCGTACTTCAAGTACACCTGCTCGTGAAAAAAGTTTTCCAAATCCGCCTTGCGTTTTAGCTTCAGGTCTGTCGGATTACTGCCACTGCTGCTGCCGTCGCTGCGCTCGTAATACGGCGGAGGGGCGTACTCGATTAGGAAGTAGTCAATTTTGTACCTTGTAAAGTCGATCCCCTTTAACACCTCTAGTTCGTTGCCTTCCACGTCCAGGGAAAACAAGTCGATTTTTACCACCGCCTCCTGGCCGTACTGAATTCTGTTCAGTCTTTCCGGGAACTGTTTCTCGATGCCCTTCGCAAACAGGTCGGTGTCCCACAGAAAAAAGCTGGCAGGTCACATTTGTAATGCAAAAATGAATACACAAAAAAAATCTGTATTGCGTATCCTAAACAGCATGCTATGAGGCCGCCCATGAGAGATTTTTCCGTGTATTTGTTTTTGCATTACAAATATGCCCTGCCAGCTTTTTTCTCTGGGATAGTCGGTCAGCGAGACACAGGGGACCGACACGACCCTGTTATGCAAGGAAAAAACTGTGTAAGTGTAACTTTGTCTTGCAAATGTTGCAATACAGTTACACTTGTCATGCTGGATATGCATCAGAGGCTATTTTTTTACGTGTTTTCGTGTACTAGCTACGCATGGCAGGTTTTCTCTGTCATGCAAAACAAATCTGTAATGCTGTTCCTGCAAAAAAGTTACACTTACACAGTTTTTTTCTTGGATACCTGTCTCTACTGTTGTACTGCGAATTGTGCTCTGCCGCTTCCGCTGCAGTCCTGTCTGACACAACACCAATATCCGGGAAAAAAACTGTGTAAGTGTAAGTTTCTTGGAGGAATAGCATCACAAGTTTGCTCTGCATGACACAGAAAACCTGTCATGCGTAGCTAGTACGTGAAAACACGCACGAAAGTAGCCTATGACGCAGATCCAGCATCACAAGTGCAAACAGTTTTGCACTTTCTGCATCACAGACTTACACTCACATAGGTTTTTTCTTGCATAACCAAGCCCACTAGTCCACTCGCTCCGATCCACGTAGGTGAGCAGTATAACCCGCTCAGGTGTTACAATATCAAACGTTACAACAATACAGTCTGAGATTTGATGTCTTGCATGATCAGCATGACAGACTCGCAGAGCGTTCCACTTTCCGCAATACAGATTTCGCCAAATTGCAGCGGGGTTTGGGGCTCCGGAACTTGTCATGCGCAATCCTATGAGAGTTGGCTAGATCACGCACTCTTGCATCACAGATTTCCATATTCTGTTGTAACGTTTGAGATTGCAAAACCTGAGCGGGTTATACGCAGTTTCCCACTCTTCTCAAAATCGGTGAGGCACCCGTTAAAGTAGACGTTGTTTTCCGGTTTTCGCAGCCCGGCGTTCACGATTTGCTCGAACTCAATTTTGCTGGCTTCCACCAGCAAGCCCTGCCAGTTGCGGATGCGCTCGAAGAACAGGGTGTTGCTGTGCAGAAATCCATATCCATTGCAAATATGTTTCGGTCGGGAAGATTTTTGCAAGACTTGTCATGCAGATTTTCCACGACCCAAGATGTCTGTGATGCATGCTTTACTAGCGTCCTCACAGATTATTCTGCGACGGCGGTCCGATGTTGCCCATACCGCATGATGCCCTCTCCGCGTAGAAGCAAAGTCTAGACGTTTTTTGCTGTTCATGCAATACAAATTTTATGTAGAATCCGACCGTAGCATCACAAGTTCTTGCACTCCTCCAGACCGCTAGACACATTTGCAACACATCATATACCATCGGAGGCCCCACACTCGATGTAGAACCCGTTTTTTTTCCTCTTGAAGATCTCCTCGTCAAAAAAGTAGTCCTGCTGTTATGAACTGCTGAAACGTTACAATCTCAAACACAAACGTTACATATAGAGTCTGGGTTCTTTTGTATTGCATGATGAGCATGACAGACTCGGAGAGCATGCCAATTTCTGCAATACAAATTTCACCAGATTGTAGTGCGGATTGGGACTCCAGAACCCTTTTGTCATGCGCAATGCTATGAGAATTGGGGAGGTAGATAATGCACTTCTTGCAACACACATTCCAGATTCTATTGGAACGCTTGAGATTGTAATACCTGAGCAGGTCATAGCTGTGTCTGCGCAGCGTGCCACTGCCGCGGCAGACGGGCGAGCGGCAGGTCCTCAAATCGCTTCACGTGCAGCTTGTAAACCTTCGGGTCTTCGGATATCTGCTCGGCTTTCTGGAACCAGTGAGAAAGCAGGAAGGGATCAGCGTGTAGTTCGGTCTGCTCGTCTGGCCTGTTCTTGACGCGAATCCTTTTTTCACTCGTACTAGAAGTTGTACCCGGTGCACTTCTTATTTCCTGAGGATTCTGCGCAGGTTCCGTATTTTTTCTTTTTCCGACGTCCCTCCCATAGACGCCAACTGTAGGCGTGCCAAGGCCATTACTAGCAGTTGGCGACACAAGTTGTGCCTCGTCGTCCTCGTCACGGCGTAGTACCGTCGTGTGCAGCTTTTTCAACGCAGGTTCTGTGGAGGCCCGCTTTGATGGTACTAGTGACGCTCTTCCGGTAGTTGTACTGAGCTGATTGATTTCGTGGTTTATTTTGCCGCGCCACGACTGGAAGGAGGCATGTTGCAGACCCCCACTTGTGATGTCTCTGGACGAAATGAAGTGAAGCAAGTACACACTTGCCAAACACAACAGATTCGTGAGTTGTCCTACCATTCTACTTGGGGCGTCAAAGTCTCTAGCATCGTGCTACACTTCTATTTTTGCCGCCGTTCATCTTCTCGCGCAATTTTGAACAAGGGATGAACAGTCCTCGATTGGTTTGAGCACTACTTTTTGTGAGAGTACTTATAATGCGACTATACAGAGAGAATGATAAAGCCTCCTTCTGCCCTCGTTCATCTCTCTTGTTCCACCACAAAGCAAAAACGACAACGCAGAAGGAGCGCTCTGGAAAAAAAAACTTGTTTCAAATAAGCAGAAACCGAGAAGATGAAGAACCAGCCCGATGTCCGATGAACACGGCGCGACCATATAATTCCGCGACCAACAACATGCGCATCGTTCCACCACCCCGAACTAGCATAGCAACAGGGTTTTTCTTGTTTTTGATTTTCAAAAAACGCAGAACCACAAAAACAAAACAACATTTCAAAATGTAGTTCCAGTATAATTTTTCATCTCGAGCACGTGCACGTCAGTGTAGTGCTGACGTGTAGTTTTCTTGTTCATTATACTCTCCTCTTTTTCATCAACACCACATGGTCTTTACGTTTTCAAATGTCGCTGTTCGATTTTATCTCGCTATATGGTGCTCCTATGTAGTTCTAGTTGTAGCCTTGTTCGTCAAATAGCAGCATTAATCCTACTCGAATTTTTCCAGTAGGAACAACTAACCTCCCAGCAGCACGTTCCATGTATTGCTAGCGAGGGTGGACATGGACTACAACTCAATTCTGTACTGCTATCGGGAGATTGATCATGAGGGTCCATCTTCTAGGGGGATTCGGGGGAAGAAATCGAAAAAAGGAATAAATCCTCGACGTACACAGAAATGAGAAAGACCTGGTAGTTGTACCATGGAACTGATGCTACCTGGTCATCTACTTTTGTGTAGTCCGGGCGACCTCTCTTCGACTTCACTTGTCTAAGGGAAAAAAGCGCTGCACTTCATAAAGGTCAACAACTGATGCTGAAGACTCTTATTGTGCTGCTGATCTAGAATTTTGTATGGTCTCGTTGTCGTGTTCTTCTTCCATGGTGGTTCTTGCTCGCACGCATGTGCTTAGTTTGGTTGAAATTTGGAGAAATTTGATTAAAACAAAGGGAGGAGATCTGTACTGCTAGCACCATTCAAGAACTTGCATTGCATAATAACTCGTACAACCAAGTATCAGTATGCAATCACGATAGTCAAATACTTCTATCAAACCCTCTGCAAGAACGATATCTGCGGGGCTGCTACGACTGTTCTTGACTAGCATAGTACAAGAAGATCACCAGTTTGTTCGGGGCATGCATCTATCCCAATGGCAGGCGCTTGATGTATCAGTATCACTCAAGCGGCCTGTGGGAAATAAAGTTCTTGCATGATATTTCTAAAAAAAACCACTGAGCCAATAACTGATATAGTCAAGAAATACGAAGAAGATTTGCTTCCAAGAAGTCCTCGAACTGGTTTGGTTCATCTCCTGGTCGTTTTACGTACGTAGGTGCTGCTTCCTCTTCTTCTCCTGGGCTGCTGCTGCTTCCTCTTCTTCTACGTACGTAGGTGCACCCTACGCTAATCCGCAGGTGGCTGTCGTCCCGATGCCAGCAGTTGTACAACACCATGATCTTGCGGGGGCTAGTACAACAGCTGCGAGCCCGCCTTATCATGGAGCTTACTACGCAGGAGTTCCTGCACCTTCAGTTGCAAGCCCTCAACATCAATATGGATCTGCTCCGTTTGTAATGCTACCAACACATCATCATCAGCACTTCTACGCGCTCAGCAACAGTGGCGGAGGTTCCACGACGAACGCGGCAGGATCTAGTCCACATGACCACCGGTTCCATTTCGGCGAATCAGAATACGATGAGAATGAACCAAAGACGTAGAAGTAGGAGTAGCTGTGCTGCTTGTGGAGTCGGTGCAGGGGAAAATCCAAGGGCCCCCCGATTCGGCCCGCGGGGTCCGGAAGGCCATTCCGAAAAAAACCCAGACGCGGTGGGTCGGTCTTTTTCACAAACGCCGAGGACCCACGGGCGGTGCCCCGAATCCGCGATCTCGAGCTCTTCGTTTAGCTCGGTTACGGACTTGTTGTTTTGCCTCAGGAGCTGCTCATCCCCATGTTGATCACCACTGTGCTGATTCACTTCGTTTTGCAACGCCATGATTTTTTCTTGCCCGGCGCGGGCTTTCAAGATCTCCTTTCGGGTGTCCAAATGAAAATGTGTCTGGGTCTGGAAAGTTGTAATGCTGGGGTGGGACTAGTGAATGCTCTGTAATGTTGGACAGCCACGCATGAGAAGTTGTATCTCCTCTGCTTAGTGTAAGTGTTGCGTTTTTCGCATGACAAACTGCGTTTTTGTATCTATGACAAGCAAACGGGTGTCTTCTTGGAGGCGCATCACAAATTCTTCAGTCGTGGCAGACAAGCATGAGAAACCTTCGCCTTGCATCCTTCCAGACCCAGATCGATATTTGCAATGCATATCGGGTTTCCAAGTGCCGGTCAAACAGGCGGAGGCGCATCATATCCTGTGCAAAAGTATCGCACTCGAAGAAGATTTGCTTCCAAGAAGTCTTCGAACTGGTTTGGTTCATCTCCTGGTCGTTTTACTACTTATTTTGCATAGTTTATGAATACGTTCATAAATACTGCTTCTGCAGCTCACCTGCTCTGCAGAGCGATGCCTTGGTCTTCTTGTATCATAAACCAAAGTCCACAATCAAGCTGCGGCTGGGCTTCCCTCAGCGGGTCGTGCAGCCGCAGGGAGTATCAAATGCAAAAGTGTCTGGGTCTGGAAGAATGCCAGGCTTGTCATGCAGGTTTTCCATGACCCGCGAGGCCTGGTATGTAGGACATAGCATTACAGATTCTGTGAGAGTTCTATCATGCCTATCCTGCATGAGAAACTGCCTGTCGCTTAAGTCAAAAGTGGACAGCTTTTGGCAATATGATTCAGATTTAGCATGACAAGTTACATCCCTTCCAGACCCAGACATTTTTGCAATCCATATTGAGTAGCCTCTTTAGTACAACAAGAAGGCGGTCAGAGAACATTATGCACTGTAAAAAATCCTTAATACGCAGATGATTGATGATGATGAAAAACCATATGTAGCTCATTTTCTATGAAGAAAAAAACAACCGCAACACCACAAATTAGAGTGGTGTACTAGTAGTTGCCTGTTTTTATGCGCAATTTCGTCCGTACTTGGTTTGTTCTTGTAAAAAATAATCCTACATTTGTTCAACTCGAGAAGATGAAAAAACTAGTAACTATAACTGCATTTTCAACAACATCAGACCGCATGGTCTGTCTCGTTTTTCCTTTTCCGGGGTTCTCTCTTTCCTCTTTTTAACGAAGGAAAAGGCAAAAGTTTTATTTCCGATTTTCAACCGTGATGATGTTCATGTACTTGTTGCTATTGCATGTGTTGTTTTTGTTTTTCATTTTTCATCCTGACTTCGGCCGTCGTCGAAAATGAGGTTTTATCTTCCTGTCCTATGTGGTGGAGTTATAGAATAGTTATGGATAGAGTACAACTATAGATACATAGATTTTGCGTTCAATGTCAATCGAAGAAGAAAAGTGAAAGTCATTCACAACTTCTACCTCTGCCGGTTCTTTAGCTGGGTAAGGCAAGATGGCAGCTCAGGCGGCAACCGCATGTTGGTCGTCGGGGGACTACTGGTCACGTTGCCCTGCAGAGCAGACTGGTGTTGTTCATCTGGGATGATATTATGTGTCGGCGACGGCAAAGCGTTCGTAGCAGCACCGCGATCTGCCGGACTGCCGGAGGTAGTAGCTGCCGAGGAAGAGGAGCGGCCGCTGCAACTCTCCGACTCTTCAAAAACCACCTCTAGTCCTGGAGGCAGACGGGAGATCAGGTTGTTGTTCTTGCCCCTGTTTCTGCTCGCACTAGAAGAGCCACCACGTCCACCAGAGACAGCGGCTCCTCCCGCTTTCCCTTCACCATCCAGCGACGAGGGTGGCAGGTCGCCAAAAGTGACGGCTTTAGGAACTTTGATGTTCTCATACGCAGGACCTCCTCCACCCAAGGGATGATGAACAAGAGCATCGTGCTGAGGACTGTCATCATAGCCTGCACCATCGTAAGATGGACCTCCTACACCTACAGCTGTAGGATGATCGTAAGAACCATAGCCATGCGTGGCCGCCGCATGATGGTGGTACATCATCGGATCGTCGGTCGCAGGATCGTAGTACGACGGACCAGTAGCTGCAGCGGCCATGGCCGCCGCCGCGTGGGCCGCCCGGGCCGCTGCGTACTGCTGCGAAACCACCAGAGCTGCGGCGTACTGCTGCTGCAACAGAAGCTGCTGCTGCTGCTGCTGCATCATTAACTCGTCCTGGTTCTTACCAGGAGCCGGGGCGTGAGTGGGGGATGCTGTCGGAGGAGCGTTGTAAAAATTTTGCTTCTGGTGCTGTTGCATATACTTCTGCTGGTGGTGTTTCCCCCCGGAGGCGCCGGCGCCCTTATTGTTATTTCCCCCACCCTGCTGCTGGTGTTTTGCACCATTTTTCTTGTTACCTCGGTTGTTGTGGTGGTTGCAAGTTATGCAAGAAAACAACTGCGTAAGTGTAGTAACTCTGTTTACAAAATTATAGACAGCCATAAAGTCCTCTCTTCATGTGTGTTTTATTTCCCGTATGAGCCACGCATCACAGGTTTTCTCTGTCATGGAGAGCAAATGTGTGAAGACGCTGTCAGCAGAAGAAAGTTACACCAACACAGTTTTTTTCTTGGATACTACTAGCGTGATGACTACTACTGTCACCCTTATGCTGCTTCACTTCCTCAACACTGTCCTCCAAGCTAGTTCTTGCGCTTTCCAAGCTACTTGACGTCGTCACAGGAGCTGGGTTCTTCTTGTTGTTCTTTCCACCACGACCACCTTCTTCGCCACTCGAACTCGGCTCCTTACTCGTTCCCTTCTTCTGCTTCGCCCGCTCCACCTCCTCCATACTCGCGTACACCGGGATCAAATCCCCATTCGGCCCCGGAACGTAGGCTGTCGGAATGGGTTCGCCCTCCTTGATTCGAGGCACCGGCTTCGTGATCTCCGGCATATGATTCACGCCAGTGGAGCTGCTCGACATAGCCTGTGCATTTGCTGGGGACGAGGAACCTGCACTATAGCTCTGCGGAGCTGCAGATGGTGCAGCAGTGTTGCTATCCACTTGCGACATTTTGAAAGACGAAGAAGTGGCGGTTGCAGCGGTCGTTGTACCAGTGGCGCTGCAATTTGTTGTAGAAGTACTATTCTTTTTCTCCTGCTTGGCCGCTGCCGCGGCCTTGGCCATATCCGCCAGGAGCGCCGGCTGGGGCCCGTGCTGGTGCGTCAGCGCGGAGTTTCCCTTCTTCTGATAGAACTGTTGTTGTTGACTCCCGACGAGCAGTTGCCCGAGCCCCCCGCCGTTCGGATTGCGGAGGGGCAGATGTCCTCGACCACTACCTGCAGATCCGGAGGTAGAAGCAGAACCTGCGGCCCCTGCTCCACCGGGGTTGTAGTTGTAGTCTTTCATGGCGAGTTTTCCCTGCTCATACTGGTTCCGCTTCCCGGAGACGGACTTCATCTGAATCCGCCGTCGCATGGCCGCTTGCGCGGTACTGGCCGCCGTCGAGCCGCTGTTGGTGCTACGCAGCGTGGATGCGGACAGAAAGGCGGTCGATCCGGAGAGCGACTGGTGGTTCAGGTAGAAGTTCACATCCCGGGACAGAGGCGGAGACTTGGTCGCCGCGGCTGTTGCTCCTGTGGTGCTCGCGGCACTAGGATCCTGGGTCACGGATGAATCCGGAACATCTGCCACCGCTGTGGTCAACGCAGTAGCCGTCTCATTCTTCGGTCTTACCGCCACCTGCACATTAGGCGGCGGCGCGGTGCAGATTTTCGGCCCCACCGCCGGAGAGGTGTGGCCGGGAAGGGACGCTTCCCGGTTTAGAGTGCCGGCGGCACTGCTAGGGATAATCATTTGCTCGTCCTGGCTTGTAGTTTTTTCAAGAACTACTACGCTGTCAACAACTCCTACATCTGCGTTTTGGTCGGAATGAACACCAAACCCTGTGCTCACGGTCGTCGGGTAGTGGAGGGGACCCTTTGATGAAGAAGGCACTTTACTCGAAGCAGACGCTCTTGATCTGCCCTGAGAGGACGGAGGTGCAACTACCCCCACGTTGTTCTTCGTGTACAGATGCTGATGAAAGGGGTCCTTCGGAATCTCCTCACTGTTCACGATCTGGTGCGCTTTGGCCAACCGCGCGGACGCGGTGTCGTTTAGGGATTCGCCGACCACGTAGTTTCTTTCCGTAGTGTATGCGTTGCAAATATGACTGGGTCTGGATTTGTGATGCAGGACTTCGGGGACAACAAGATCTGTAATGCATGAAGACCATTTGCCAGCTTTTTTGTCGTGCTGGACGGCAGTTTGTAATGCTAAACACGAATGAATCCGCAGGGAGCCGAGGGAAATTTCTCATGCTGTCATGCCGTACAGCTACAGGCAGCCAGTTTGCAATGCAAGTATAAGCAACACAAGTTTCCACACCCAGACATATTTGCAATCCATATAGTGTTCAGCCACGCGGCGGGGTTCTTGCGCAACGAAAACTTCTCATCCTCGGACGAGGTGAGCTCCCGAGAATTCCCGCTCTGCGTGCCCTCGGGAACCTGGTTCTTGTTCTTCGATAATGATCGGTGGGAGGCACTAACTGTCGACGGGATCATGAGAGGTCCTGCGCCGACTGCAGGAGCCTTAGTACTCTCAAGAGCTGCAACCTCCTTGAGACCACCGTCCAAAGTATCTGGTTCCGGCAAAGGCTCCCGGAAGGACTGCGTGCTGGCCGTTGACATGTTCGCCCACCGGTCCAGGCCCGCGCTCGACACCGAGGTCAGGCTGCTCCGAACATTCAAACTCCGGGACGGCATTTTGGCGATTTTTGATGTAGCGTAGGGTAAAAGTAAAACTTCCTTGTGGAAATCAGATTTCAATGCGTAACAGCAACGCGGTTGTTTACAGTATTTTTCCGTGGTGGAAAAAAGTTAATTTCTTCTTCGGTAAATTTAGAATTATACAGAAATAAAGACTAAGACACGACTACTTCAGTCAAGGCTCTTGTGCACTAGTTCTGAAGCAGCTCTTGATTGTCGTGGAGATTTTGGTAATGAAGTTGTTTGTTGAAAATAAAGACAGTGGTATAAAGTCTAGTTCTGTTGTTGTTCTGATGCTGTAACAAGAAATTGGGACAACAATTTTTTTAAAGTTCACTGATAGCTTATAGTGCGGTGTCTGGACGTCTTGGTAGAAAAGTAGAAAATATATCGTGCAACTGTGACGCAGGAAACTTCTTAGGAGTTGTTGCACTTGTTCTTCGGCGATCTTGTTGTTGCGCGGGAAAATAGATACTTATGATCCCGAAACCGTGGTTTTATCGCCAAGAAATTCTATTCGCGACTTTCCTACTGGACGTCGAAGGGGTGTTGTGCTGTGATTTCTGTTGTTGGGGTTGTGTAGGGTAGATTGGGGGAGTAAGTTTGTTGCTCTTCAAAAGTGCTTGTGCTACTACTGCTACTAACTCCTACTGCTATGCTTCTTTGCTACTTACAGATTTGGTAAGTTTTCGTGCAATAAGTGGCTACGACCCACGACTTCCTTTTTTTCGCCAGAAACAAATGACAACTAGACCTACGAGAGGATAATGCTGCCTGCTTTACAACTACTGCGAAACTTAGTCAGTAGTGTATCTTTAACTACTGGACGAATGAGGTAAAAGATATTTTTTGGAAGAAAACGACACTGGACGTCGATTAGAAGTCAATGCAAGAAATAGACTTCAAACTCTTCGATTTACTCGGGGTCGTCGGCTAAAATGAACCAACGATAAATCTATACGTCCGGGATAATGTATGTACCAGTGTACACTAGAAAGTTGTTGTTGGATTTTTGTCGTATGGACCACAGTAAGTATACTTTTTTGATGATCGTTCTTGCAGAAGTAGTTTTTTGAAGCAGCAAGTTGTAGCGGATAAAATGTTTTTTTGTAAAGAGAGAAATAGAGAAAATACAAAATTTAGGGCAGAAGTTTTAATACGAAGATTTTTTGGGTCAAGTGGAGTGAGCCGAAGGTTTTTCACTGTGACAGGTTTTTTTCAAGAACAGATAGCGTAGTTCGTGAGTATGAAGTTGTATAAGTATAGACTACACTTTTTATTTCAGCCGGTACCATCAAAGATCTTCGTGCAGCATGCCTCAGATGTTGACTCATTTGATCGCACATCAGCTTCAACATCCTGGAAAAGCCCGACTGAGTAAGGTCTGATCCTGATCAGACATCGATTTTCTTTCGCGATGCCGTCCTTCTCTCTACTGTTATTTTCGACACAGATGTTGGAATCGTGAACCAGCACGGGATCATGGATCCGGTGTTGAAGTGGAAACCTTTAGATTTATCGCTCATGATGCACTGTAGATCTACTTATTCACAAGTAGAACTACATCCAAATAACTGTTGCAGGATGTTGCGGATCTACAATTTCGGAATAAACCGACACTGTTCATCTACTTTCCACGGAGCGGATTTCGCACTCAGATCCTCGATCGGTTGGAACCTCTTCAAGCACTCGTCTACTTTTTTACTTCTATTACTTTCGATAGATTTTGAAAACCGAAGTCTTGACTGTCACTGTCACCGTCATGCCTCGCATGAAAAGCACCTCGACAAAGAGCCCTTCCGCGTCAATAACCGATACCCAATTTATTTTTTCTTTTTTGAAGAACACATAAAAACTTCGCCATCCCGTTTTCACCTTCGCTGTGAAGAGAGATGAGGGGCGAAGCGTGGCGGCGCTATCGCGCTCGGGAGGGCCACGCTTGCTTCTTGGGTTAAAATGGTTTTTTTTGGTGTGGGCTAAATCAGCTCGAATTTTTTGAATCCATCATACAAGGTTGGTTGTGGTCGTGTGGTGCATCTTCAACAAGGCGAGTCTGGTTGATTGTCATAGTACCTCTACTCTTCAAGTGGCAGAATTATTCTGCCACTGATGTGTTCCCGTTATGTGCATTTTCATTTTACTCGATTGATTTTCTCCATCAATGAGTCTAGTGGTTTTCCATTTCCCCACGTAGTAGATAGTAGTAGTCTACTAGGCGTAGGCACTTTCGAAGTGGTCATAATTCTCGTTTTTTCTACCACTGATCGTTTCATCTTGCGAGCACTTCATCCAATACTCAAATTGTTCGTCAAATTACGTTTTATAAGGAGGTACTCGGTTTCTTGTTCATCTGCTCACATAGGTGCTGTTCTTTTGTCCAGACCTTGTTGTCGACTACAAAATTTGAATCGTAGCAATAGAAATCTACTTCCGTAAAAAATTGTGTTCTTACCACGCGGCCAGAGGACCACGACGCATTTTCATAGTAAGCACTGCTACAGAATAATTCTGGCTACGATCTGGCACTAAAATTTTGATTCTTCTTGTGCCGATCATTTTTTACTCCGAATGGACGTTGACAGAACGGATGTATTAGCTTCTACTCTCCTACTACCGCCACGTATAAAAATTATACCTGTATAGATGGACAAAGAGCTGCTAAAAATCTTGTCATGTACATTCATCTTCGGGGAAAAATGACATAAAAATACTGATAGATATACACTTTCATAAAGGCACTTCCAGTTGTGACCGTGCTTTCTTCGAGTGGTTTGTTGTCAGTTCAGTCTTCCTGGTGCGCGGCCTTTGGTGTTTTTTTCGACTAGAGCAGGGCGCATTCTCATCTTCGGTCTGCAAGAGCTACAGACGTTCTGAAAATACCGAGGCGTTGTTTGAAAATATAAAAATGCAGTAGGCCAAAATACAGTCGCATAAAAATTTAGCTTTTTTCTCCTGTGTTCTTCTTATCGAGACGTCGATTTTTTCAAGCCATTTTATCATAACATGCGACCAATATACTACAACAGTTCATGTGTTGTCGTGTTCAAAACATGGAGGAAATATACTACATCATCCGCGTAGCTATCTTCTTAGGGCCTACGTATACTACCTATTTCGTTTGTTTATGATTTTTTTCACTCCGAAGTAGGAGAAAATCTTACTCTAAAAGAACTGCATTTTTACACCGCTGCTACTAGTTTTCGGATAGTTTACTTTAGTTCCGTGTCACAACAGCAACACAAAACAATCCTCCTCCGATTTGTTCCGCTCGAATACATTCAAATTGCTAAAAAAGTCATGCAACTTTCTAGGAACTTGTACTGATTCATGTAGTTGTTTGCCTTTGCTTGTGTTCTTGTTCGGGCTACAACCATGGATGAGAATATTTTTTGTCGTCTACAAGAAAGCCTGCTGCTGCTCGAAGTATTTAAGCTGACAAAATCTATAAATTTCTCATCTCTGGTGCTAGCCTCCTAGTCGTTATGATTTTTCCATCATATTTTTGTCGCGATTTCGCGCCCCTCCAAATCGCAGCAATTGTGGCAACAGGGGTCGTTGCCGCCTTTGGGTTGATAAAATAGAAACAGAGCACAGTTGTGAAGAAGATTCTTTTTCTTAACAACTTGCTCATGTTACCTTCCATGAAAAAATTTCGCAGGGTAGAAAAGTCTGAATCTTCGTCGTGTAAAAATTGTTCCCCGGGGAGCGGGGGGCTCCCAGAGAACAATCGACGTCCTAATAGAATACCCAACTGAAGCAAACTCCTGCTTGCGTGTAGGAAAAGAAAAAAAAGTTATAAAAACTATGAGCGTAAAAATTGTGCTGCTTTTTGCATAATCGCGCTTCATCTTTACAGCAGAAAAAAGTTAACGTGAGCTGCACCACCCCACTGAACGTGAGAAAAACTTGTAGCCAAAAAATCCTCTAGACGATGTCAAGCTGTGGACAACAGAAATAAAGTTCGCGCATCTACTGGACAGTAGAACAATCTTAGGTAAAGATACCTTTCGAAAGAATTAATAGTACACTTGCATAAAAATTTTCATCGCACTTTCAAAAAATAGCATTAGCACTCTCTGACTGGTATCAAAAAATCCCGGGATTCTTTCTTTAAGCCCGAAATCTCTATCCGCGTGTAGGGACTGTTCTTTTAGAGTTTGTTACTTCCGTCGCGGACAAGAGTCTTGCCCTCCAACAGAAACAACCAAAATCGACAAGAACTCCGTCTCTGCACACGGTATACTAGAGTTACGGCGCTTAAGATTTGTGATAATTTGATAAATCAGTAGTACAACTTCTGTGCTTGTTTCGGTCGTAAACAGAAGCGAAAGAGGACACCAGTCCTCGCTTCTTGCTCTCAATGAGATCATCGTCCAGATTGTCCAGCTGACAGAGCGTAGTTGTTAAAAGTACGGTTCATTTTCATTTTCCCGATAAAGTTAGTCACAGATTTATAATCGTCTCATGCTCATCTGTGATGAATTGGCGTATCATTTTGTAGGGATAAAAAGCAGTTCCAGTTCTTCGCATAGTTTTGTTTTTCCTTCGCGTGGAGGAGGTGATGTCCAAGGTTTGCATGGCATGGATCTGCTTAGATAGATACTAGAGTCAAATGTAAAAAAAAGCGCGCTGCTCTCGTGGGCGATCAGCAAATCTGATAATTCATCGCTTCAACATCTACCGCGATAAGGTCAAATTGACCTCGATTTTTATTTCCAGTAAATCCATTATCGTTATTTAAAGCTCGCTATTATTGCTTTGAAAGTAAGCAGTTCCGTCTTCTTGTATCCACCTTCCCCCGAAAAATCGGCAAAGATCCGATTTTTCTTTTGGTATTGCTATCAAAGGTCATGAGCAAAACTCCCTACTGTCCGAGAAAGCTCGAATATTGTCAACAAATCTCCGTTGATCTTCCATCTCCGACAATCGATAGAACTTACAGTCCCGGTGGACCGCCAGTTGCAACAGCAGCGGCCCCCGCGGTTTTGTTTTTCAGCGCCGCAGGTGTGGCCGGCGGCGTCATGTCATGCTGCACCCCAGCACTGTAGTCCAATGCGGGCGGCGGAAACGTCGGTGGCAGCGCGGGGTAGACCGGACTGGCGGCTGCTGGATTAACATAGTGGCCTGCCGCACCTGCAGCACCTGCAGGTGTCGTGTACGCCGGGTGGTACGCTGCTGTTCCCACAGGACCGAACTGCGGATGATGCCCTCCCGCGGCCAACCCCGCCGGACCGTAGGGGTTATTTCCCATTGCGGTAATTCCTGCCATAGGGTTATAGCTGGCCGCCGCGGCCTGGGCCGCCGCCGCAGTATTCATCATCTGCTGTTGCTGCATGCCCGCCTGGTAGGCCGCCGCTGCTGCGGCAGCCAACGCCTGCTGCTGTACCTGCTGGTAGGCCGCGTTTTGGTGCTGGTGGTACTGCTGCTCCTGACGCTTGCTCCAGTTCTTGCCACTCCCGCCGTGTTTATTGCTGTTGCTCACACTGGAGGGGCTGGACTGGTGGTGGCTAGAAGTTGTAGAATTGTACATTTTATCAAGTGTAAAAATGTCTGAGTCTGGAACTTTGCTAGACTTGTCATGCAGGTTTTCCATGACCCATATAATCTGTAATGGAGGACCTAGCATGACAGATTCCGTGAGATCACTATCATGCCTATCCTGCATGAGAGAGTGCCTCTCAACTTGATCAAAAGTGGACAGCATTTGCAAATCATGCAACACAGATTTTTGCATGATTCAGATTTAGCATGACAAGTTCCAACCTTCCAGACCCAGACATCTTTGCAATCCATACATTTGTTGCTTCCGTTCCATCTGCCGCTGGTGCCACTGCTGCTCGTATATCAAAAGGAAAAATCCCCCCTCCCCATATCAAAACGGAAATCTGTGATGCAGATTTGTTGTCACAAATCAGCTTTGTCATGCTACATGGGAAAAGATGCGGACTGTAGTGCTGGGTGCCGTGGTCAAGCCTTGCATCTTCAGCATGATAGGAGGCAGCTGAGAGCGGGAAACAGCATGACAAATTGCCTGCAAACGAGGCCACGACTGCGGCTCTTGGCCTTCTAGCATGACAAGTCGATTTGTGACCTCAAATACAGCATCACGAATTTCGTTTTCGATATGGGGAGGGGGATTTTTCCTTTCGATATCGTAAGACCCATTCTTGTGGTGCCCGGAACCGGCGCCGCCCCGCCGGTTTTGGCTACTATGATGCTGCAGCATCTGACTCGTGGAGTTGTGGTACTGCTGCTGTACATTTCCGCCCCGGCCCATCGACGCGTTGTTACCACGGCTACTATTGTTACTGTTGTTCATTCGTGCGGCCGCAGCTGCAGAAGAAGAAGCCGATCCCTTGTGGTGTTGCCCGATCGTCATGGGCTCAATCAAGCTGTGATGACCCTGACCCTGACTCGCACTAGAGGACGTCGTCGCGGCGAACATGTTATTCCCCTGGACGGGTTCAAAGAACAGCTCTTCCCGGCCATTCCGGTCATTTTTCCGCACAACCGGAACGAAATTCCCGGACCCATGAGAGTTCAAAACTGCCGCGGAAACTTTCATGCCCCCATTCAGGAAATCGGTTGTAGTTGTTGCGGAAGAGGAAGAGGTTGTAGTAGCCTTCGCAGGAGCTGTCGGTGAGGAAACTAGAGGTTTTTTCGACACCTCCGATACTACGCCACTTTTATCCGTTTTGGGAGAGGAAGATGCAGCAACAGTATCATCGTCCTCGTGCTCAACCACTGCCGAGGAAAACGTGACCGATTTCTTCCGCGAAGTAGAAGTATTGGCGTCTGTCTTACTAATATCTCCCACGAGAACAGCAGGAACGGGACTGGTGCTAGTGGGTTGCATCGGTGGGTTCAACAAGTTTCGGCTGCGCTCTTCGGCCTGTTTGTTATGCACTGCAAAAGTATAATCGCACTAGTCTGAGTCGCATGACAAATTTCCCCAACATCGTCGTCGTCGTTGAGAAACAAATAGAATCTGTAATGCGGATTTACCTTGGCAAAAAAAATTGTAATGCATAAATGCGATGAGTACGAGTACGATACTTTTGCAATGCATATTTGTTGTACGTAGACAGCAAAGCCTTGATTTCGTCCCGCAGTTCGACCGAGGTGCGCAGTGGGGACATTGATGATGAACTAGGTGCATCCTTATCTTGATCATCTCCCTCCTGCTCGTCGTTTTTAGTAGTTGTACCAACAGCGTTCTTGTCTGCATCAAGTAGAACTACAGGATCGTCGTTTTCGGTCGTTGTGGACAAATCGTGGGCATTATTGTTTTCCTTGTTGGTCTCCGATGGACAAGATCCGGCATCCGAACTGTTGCACAGGGCGTCTCGGTCTCCGTTTTCGGACGACCGGCTGCTGCTGCTCCCGGATTTCATCTGCACTTCAAGGGATAACTTTTCCCGCAGTTCGTCCGCGAGACACTTTGGTTCCTTCTTCTGGTTTTCCTTCTTCGCCTTTTCCGCCAAATGCTCCCGGGGGATCACGTCCGCGCCGATGGAAGGGATAGTCGCCGTCACGAACTGCCGCCACTCCGCGGCGTCGATCGCACCAAGGAAGTGCGCGGCGATGTCCTATGGAAAGGAAAAATCCTCCCTCCACATATCAAAAACGAAATGTGTGTTGCTGTATTTGAGTACACAAATCGTTGTGTATTGCTAGAAGGCCAAGAGGCGCAGTTGGTCCCTCATGTGGAGGCAATTTGTTATGCTATTTCCCGTTTCCAGTTGCTTCCTGTCATGCTGCAGACGCAAGGCGTCCTTGCGCCAGCCAGCACTACAATCTGCATCTCTTCCCTTCTAGCATCAGAAAGCTGATTTGTGACCACAAATCTGCATCACAGATTTCCGTTTTGATATGGGGGGGGCATTTTTCATTGTAATATGTCCAGACGCTCCCGTTCTTCCTCGATCCGCTTCGTGTGGTCCTTCAGGAAATTCTTCAGGAGGTACCTGTATAAGCAGTCACGCATTACAAATCTTTTTCTCAAGGTAAAATCGGCATTACAAATTTTATCTCGTCTGATGCTGAGAAAATTGTAGGACTTTTCATTTCGACGACTAGATGGGACGAAGAATTTTATTCCCTCTTTGATGTCGAGCTGGTGTAGTTCCACTTCAAGATGAGGAAGGTGCGGTCTGTGACTCCTATACGTTGATGCTTACTTCTAGTTCTTCTACTTCCGGAAGATGAACAAGCAGTTGTTGCTGGTTTAGGATTTAGGACATCAAAATCACGTACGACGGTTCATCTTCAAGAAAAAAGTATTGTGGCAGGCAACCAAAAGAAAGAATTTGAATCAAGTATACCGCAAATAGTCCTTGGTCATCGGGCGTTTGGCGTCGAAAGAGGGCAGGTCCAGTGGAATTTGCCCGTTCGATTGCTTTATGCATTGCAAATATGTCTGGGTCTGGAAAATAGCAACTTGTCATGCTAAATCCGAATCATGCAAAAATCTGTGTTGCATGAGTGCCAGAAGCTGTCTACTTTCGACCAAGTTGGGAGGGAGTTTCTCATGCAGGAGAGGCATGGCAGAGACCTCACAGAGTCTGTCATGCTAGGTCTCGCATTCAGGACCTCATGGGTCATGGAAAACCTGCATGACAAGTGTACCCGCTTCCAGACCCAGACATTTTTGCATTTGATATGCTTGAACATCTGGTTGGACAGCTCAAACCGCATAATCATGCTGTCGTTCGTCAGCAGTCCCAAGCGAATCGCAATCAGCGGGATGTCTTCCACCGAACACTCCCGCTGCAGGTGGTGATTATTTTTGTATGCTGCAGATGAACAATTTTTATCCTGGCTCAAGCTCTTCTGCTGTTCAAGCGACTTCTGTTGAGCAGACGGGGAAGAGGGCGAGGAGGATGGAACAGCATTATTACTGCTTTGATGTTCGACCTGACGCTCCTGCTGCGCGACATGATTCGTGGCCCCCGCCGTAGTTGCAGTGGCCCCACCACATCCGGGAGAGGTGGACAAAGAGGAGCTGCTAGAAGTGCTACTTCCGGGGACCACAGGCGTATTAAAGTGCGGCTTGGAAGATGATCCAGACGCGAGGTCCGAGGCGACAGAAGACAAGTGTGAGGTTGGCGGCAGCAGCGGGCTGCTGCAAGTAGGAGCTGTCGTTGCGGGCATTTTTCTTTTTGCAATAATCAGTATTTGCGGGCGATAACAAATTCTACTTCTCGGGTAGTGAAAGTTTTTTGCAGGTGGAGGTACAAGAACTTGTGGTAGATTTTACAATTTTACACAGCGATAAAAACTTTCTTATCGGAATGTTTGTGGAAAAAAATTGATTTCGGATTCTGACCTCTATATTACTGAAGATGCTGATGTCTTAGAATCAATTCTGCCCCTAAGAATTGTTGTTTTTATGCAGTAAATGGAGTCAATGTGATGAGTTGTTCTTTTTTGTTGTTGTAGTTGTTGTGCTGATAGTATTCTTAATTCTGTGCACTATAACGCGATGTAAAAACCGACGTCAGTACAGAAGAATTTACAATAGAAGGATACTAAGCTAGTAGGTTCTAGCAAAAGCAGCATGCAACGACGATCAGACACGAAAGTGGTTTGACCGTGATTACAGCCTAGTACTATTAAAGCACAAAATTGTTAGCTTTGATGTCAGCAATAGCACCAAAGCCTTGGTGTTTGTCCGAAATACTATTTGGATACAGGGGCTTTTATAGTTTTCTTTTCAAGAAAAAGACCACAAACCCTGATCCACGTTGTTCTCTCTTAAGATTTTGATATAGCAGTAGTTTTTTCAATAAAAAACGACTACGATGAAGATTTCCAATTCCGGTTAGAGATTTGCCTCCTGCCACCTTTCAATATGCGATAGTAACTAGTAATTTGCGATCCTCACGATTTTAACACCTGGTGGGCGGGTACTACTTAGTTTGTACAAGATACTTTTAGAAGAGGAGGATATTGTGCAGGTAGAGGCAAATCGGATAAAAGAACGAGGAGAATTAAGGGTTACTTAATTAAACTATACTCGTTTAATGAAAATAATACAAAGACCAAAGGAAAAATGGT
Organism: Amoebophrya sp. A120; assembly: GCA_905178155.1. Classification (NCBI taxonomy): domain Eukaryota; class Dinophyceae; order Syndiniales; family Amoebophryaceae; genus Amoebophrya; species Amoebophrya sp. A120. Next base: position 3,612,863 of record CAJINV010000002.1, on the reverse strand, counting down.
AAATAAAATTGTACTTTCAGGATAAAAGCGATCAGTAGTTAACGTATCAACTCAGATCAAGCCTTCTAGTTGTAGATCCAGATCTAATTCTGAAAGCACAAAAATCAGTACGATGGCCTAGGGAAAATTGGTGTTAAATCAGAATTGGAATCAGTAAACAAGTTGTTGTTGTCCCAGCAGTTTTAAGTTATAAGTAAAGTCCAGTTGTTGGGGCACAAATGTAGTGGTTTATATACGAATGAGTTCGAGTGGTTATGTATTGTGAGGAAACATCCCCCCTCCCCATATCGAAAGCGAAACTTGTGTTGCTGTATTTGAGTACACAAATCACATTTGTCTTGCTGGAGAGGACTGCAGACCCATATCAAGCCTGAGTAGAGAGGCTTTGACTTAGGCGCTTAGCATGAAAAGCGTCCGTGATTTTGGCTCAACAGCATGACAAACCGCCTCCATACTGGGACGGAAGCTGCTGCCCTTGTCTTCTTGCAACACAAACGTGATTTGTGACCTGAAATCAGCAACACAAATTTTCGAAAACCTACCTCTTCAATATGGGGAGGGGGGATTTTTCCTTGCGATATTATGGTTTGACAATAAAGTGGGCGGTAGTGGATTTTCTTTTGGAGGGTAGTTGAGAAGGTGCGAAGCCGGCGCGAGTTGTGGCTAGTTAGCACAAATCGGCAAACAAAAACGGCACACTGTTTGGTGGTAATGGATCGAAAAGAAAGGTGAAAAATTGTGGACAAGGAATCGCGATCCGATCGTCCTCTCTTCAAGAAAATTACATGTTCTTGAGCATGCACTGTCTCATCACTTTAGATCTTCTTGCTGGTCGTGCTGTGATCGATCTGGATTTTTTCTTTCTCTCTCCCGCAGACAGATCTTGATTTATTGCCTGTCTTCAGAGTGCTTCACGATGAACTGACTGAAAGTGTACACTTCTTTTCATCTTTTGGAGCCATTGTATCCTCGAAGTCATACAATCTAGTTGAACGTCTCGAATGATCACTCTTGCTTTTCGTCCGAACTGCTGATTTTTTTTGCGACCGAGACTGTGTACTTTTTCTGGCACCTTTACTATAGATACTATACTTACTCTCCCCTGCAAGGGCAAGATCAAATCAGACATTCTGTCTTTTCGCTTTCAAGATTTTTTTCTAGGTCATAATCTATCACAGGCGTCAGACCGATTTCTTTCTCCTTCTTTTTTTCTGCTCTGATCATGCTTCTTGGAGGGTCGTGGTTTACAACTAAAACCGACCCATGGATCATTTCTTGGTCATGATGGTCATGCAACTTCAGTCAAATCGTGATGAAATACAAATAGCAGGTCATCGTGAACAACACATCTATTTTGCTACTGCAACTATGGCAGCACTAAGACTTGCCAGCTGCTTTTCTTCTCCGCCCTAGAAGGCTGTTTTATGGTTTTTCGATTTTTTTGCGGCATAAAAGGGTCGTGAGAGGTAGTTTCTTGCAGCTTCTACATCATCTTTTTGTTTCCTCGTCACTAGGTGAAATTTGTTCGGGTCTGGTGAAAGGTAGGAGTAGAGCAGCAGATTAAGATACAGATCGACGCAATCTGAACACTATCGCGAATGATCAACAGCTGCGTAGTTATTTCTTGCTGCTGCTAAAGATCGGCATGATCGTGATCGTCCGCATGTCGTGTAGTTGCTGTTGTTGACACCAGTGCAGCTCTAGATAGGTACTTACTTACTTCTCCCCAACAACTGCAACTACAGTTGTTGATGTTGCTCAGAAGCTGCAATCCACATCGTAATTTCGCTGCTCCCCTCCAGTAGTACAGCAACTCCAACTGTCGGTGAAGAAGGTTCATCATTTTCCTCTCCCCATGAAGATCCTCCTCCTCGTCGTCCCAAGTTGCTGGAATTATGAACAGGTCGTGCTTGAAGTTGTACAATTTCGACACCTCCAGTTTCAATATTTCCTCCTTACTGACCCCGATGCACCTTGGAGCCAATATTCGCCGCAGCCGTGATCTTCGCTGCATGCGCGCCAACGTTTCGTCCCTTGCCGCGCCCGGCGGCCTGCTATGAAGGTGCACAACTTCTTACTTATTTCCCACACAATTCGCAATGCAAAAGATCAAAAATGAGCTTCTTGTTTTTCAGCACGACCACTGCTCGCATGACAAAAATTTCCAGGGCTTGCCCCGAGAAACAGTTCTATCACAATCAAGCCATTTTTATGTGCGGAACAAGATTTGTCATGCGGAATGTGAAGTACTTCATCTCTATTGCTGCTCATGCATTTTTCCAAATGAAGGGGAAGTTTAGAAGTCTTGTGCAGTCTGATACCTGCTTGGCGTGCCCGGACTGGAGAATACGGGTATCAAATGCAAAAGTGTCTGAGTCTGGAAGGATGCAAGGTTTGTCATGCACATTTTGCATGACTCCTGATCGATCTTCGATGCATGCCCTAGCATCACAGGCCTTGCGAGGGCTTTCTGATGCCTATACCGCATGAGAAATGCCGTCTCGCCGTGGCCAAAACCAGACCTCTTTTGCTGTTCATGCAATACAGATTTTTGGATAATGCAGACGCAGCATCACAAGCTGCATTCTTCCAGACCCAGACATTTTTACATTTGATAACGGGCGTGCTTCAACAGCTCCGGAAGGGAGAAGATATGCATTGCAAATATCCCTGGAGGATGTCTGGAAGGATGGAACTTGTGATGCGTCCTCTGGATCACACAAAAATCAGTCTTGCGTGATCAACACAAGACCCCCTTTTCCGACCACATGCAGGACTCACATGCAGGGAGTTTCTCATGCAGGACTCGCATGATAGAGACCTCATGCAGAATCTGTCATACTATGGCCTGCATTCCAGACCTCATGGGGCATGGAAATTCTGCATGACAAGTTTGCATTCTTCCAGACCCAGATATATTTGCAATTGATAGAAGAGCCGGATGTGGGAGCCGCGAAGGTGGACCTGCTCCAACGTCTGCGTTTATCAAATGGAAAAACCCTCCCTCCCCAGGTCAAAAGGAGCTCTCTGATGCGGGGCCTGCGTACACGAGTCACATTTCTCTTGCAGAAGGCGCTTGGCGGCAGTTTCTAAATCCTGTTTGGGTCGTATAATGCAGAAGGCTAGCAATTACGCATGGCAAACCGCTCTGCAGTAGTCGAAAGCTGCGCATGACAGACTGGCTGCGCAATGCGCCAAATGGCTTCCATTACCCTGTAGTCAAGACAAAGGTGATTTATGACCACAAATAAGCATGACAAATTTCCATTTTGACATGGAGAGGGGGGATTTTCTCTTACGGTAGCGTTTCACCGGTCTTTTTCGTCTTGGTCATATGAACTGCAAAAGTATCGCACTCGTATAAATGCATTACAAACTTCCTCAGCATGAGAAATAAAATTTGTAATGCGGATTTGCCTCAAGAAAAAGATTTGTAATGCAAGACTTGCATTTATAGAATACGATACTTTTGCACAGGATAGGTCACGTTCTCGAGCAAGACGTTCATGGAATCCTGTGGTATCCTCTGCAAAAACGACGACCCTAAATTTGTCATGCAAATCTGCAAGAAGAACCCTAGACCACTGTAGTTTCTCATGCGCGACAACGAAAAGAAGTACCCAACATCTCGACTAGAAAATGCTTCTTCTCATGGGGCTCCGCATGAGAAATATTTTCTTTTTCACTACATGCAGATTTGCACTACGACTACGGGTAGCTGGGGACGTTTTTGCAAAGGATATCCAGGTTCGTCAGCTTCCCGCGGTACGCGTCGCCGTTCTTCATCTATCAAATGCAAATATGTCTGGGTCCTCTGGAAGACCGCAGAAGTTTGCCATGCTGATTTTCCGTGACACGAAAGGTCTGGCATGCGGGCCCCAGCATTACAGGTCTACTTGAGAAGGTATGGTAAAGCTCAATGTCTAATCCGCACTAAAAATCCCTTCTTTCGGTGAGTAAACATCAAAGTGGGCCACTTTATTTGCTGTCCGCGCATGACAGATTCTTGTGTGATTTGAAGTGCGCATGACAAGTTTGCATCCTTCCAGACCCACACATATTTGCAATGCATACCATCTCCACATTCACCATGTGGTCCACCGCTTCATAGAGAAGCTTGACCGGAATCGTTGCCTTGGACTGGGACATTTTTTTTGGTCGAGAACAATAGAAAACTTCTGAAGTAGCCGCGAGCGTAAGTCTCTGGCGGTTCTACTTACTTTCTCTGTGATGCTGCCTCCTGGAGGTTTCGTATGTTTTCGTACGAAAAGCAGAACAGAGCCTCTATCTATCTGAAGATCAAATGAAGAGTGTAGTTTCGTTTATTGCCTAGAAGTTTTTGTCATGCAGGTCGTTATTGAGGATGTTGAAAAAGAGTTGTGACACGAGTATGAAAAAAAAAATCCACTTCGCAGACCAAATTGTCGAGTTTGTAGAAATAACTGGTCGGCGACACAGAATTCCACGGCCTGTTGATGATGTTCATGTTGCAAGAAAAATAGCAATGGAAATAAATAAAATACGATGGCCGAAAATAAACGGAAAAAATCGCGGCGCGGGATCTAGTATTTCGTCTTTCTTCGTCGTGCTAAGTACTTAGATTGATCACGAGCATGCGGTGAATTGTGCTCATCGTTTCCTTGGAGGAGCGTTTCATTTTCGGTATTTGTACGTCGCACCAGCAGGTGAAGGAGCTACTAGTTTGAATCCGCTGCGATCTTCGTGTTGCACACAAGAACATTTGTTTCTGTTTTGTCGGTGTAGGATTTCTTTTGGAAAAATTGAAAAACAGAAGGACCAGAACAGGATCTGCGAGGACGAGCTTGTAAAGATTCATCGGGATCATGATCACACGAAAGGGTCAAACTGACCTTTCTTTGGTCAATTCTCGCGTCGGAACCTTTAGTGCAGGACTTACGGTTGTATACTACAGTCCGGTCGAGATTCTGTCACGGCTTGAGAAAATGCCGAAAGTCCAACTTTTTCACTCTATGTTTCTTATGCTTGTCTGCTTCATTCTCAGCAATGCTGGAGAATGTGAATCTTGCGACCTACTTCCATCAATTTTTTTTTCCACGTTAGTTCAAAAGATATATAGTGCTACTTTTCATCATACACGAATGTGGAAAATCTCGAGGGTATCCCACTGCTGATACCTGCTCAACGCATGAAGTTCTGTACATAATATGTGGTGTCTCGTGTGTCACTTCTTCTTACTTCAAAATGTAGGTATGTCCTTTCTCATGTAGTACTGGATACTTCATCGTGCAAATTGTAAATGTGACGGACTAGTTTGAAGATAGGGCCTGTAAATTAAAATTATGACGATCATGATGGTGTGGAAAACATGGCTTCGGTCTGCTTCAGCTGAGAAACGAAAGTGAATGCGCTTAGACCTCCTGTAGGCTTCGCTCCGACGTTTCCGGAGCTCCGCGTGCAAGCTTGTTTGCATACCTACAGTGGTGGCGCAGATGCTGAAATATAGTTCTTGCGCCCTGTAAAAATATTGTACACGGAAAGAAGTGCTACTTGTGCTGAAAGTGAAGAATGATATTTGTGTGCTTCGTGCTAGACCGGTGAGGATATCGACTTTCTAGGTATTGTCCACGTAAAAAAGAATGAGACTCATAGATATCCCTACTCCTTATCCTCACCGTCAGAAGGGCTTTGCTTATCATCATCGATCTTGACATTGGGCTCTCGTACGCCAATGTTCTAGATGGGAAGACTGACTTCTTTTCACCGCAGCGTCAGCCATACACACAAATCTACTACACCCATCAGACCATGCTTTAGTTCGAAAAATGGAGGCTTTTCGAGTAAAACTAAGCGACTGGATGCTCCCTAAGCGACTGGCGTCGATCGTCCAGCGACCACTGCGAGTGCAAGCTTACGCTGTTGTTTGGCCCGAACCGAATATGGGGAAACTGCACCTCCTGATAGTATTTCGTATTCGACACTCCTGGAGTGTTTCCACGGGATTCGAACGCCCCGTACCTGCGAAGCTGGTGGTATTTCCAGAAAGACAGTTTCTTTTTCTGGTCGCCCTCCACGCTGTCCTCGAGAAAAAACTTGGATTTCACAAAGCGGTCTACCTCTTCAAAAATTCTCACACCGCGAAACAAAGTTATGAAAAGCAAAACTGCAAGCCACGGCTGCACATGTGTCAAAATATTTTTTTGTGTATAAAAAACAGAAGGTACACAGAGGGGGCGGCGCTTCTCTTTCGAAAGACAGACACTGAAATACAATTTTCACCATGTGGTGCGAGTATCACATGAGTATCCTGCACGTCCGTGAAGACGTCTAATACCTAGGATTCCTTGCCGGTCGTGTCGATGGCTTTGATGTAGTACCAACCCCCGCTATACGCTTCATGGTGACAAAATGAGAGCAAAAGCCAGGCCTGTGCCTTGTTTCGCTGCCGATACTTCCAAAAAGAAACTTGTCCGCGTCGCTGGGCAATCCTGAAAAGTGTCCTGAAAAGTGAAAGTTCCACCGGAGCGGCTGGTCGAAATCTGTGCACCCCAGCAGCACGCCTCTAAAGTTTTGGGGGAGGGGAAACTTCCAGTCGGTGATAAGAAAGTCGTCTCGAAATACAGCAGCCCAGGGCTGGTGCCCCTTTATGCAGAACGATCCTTCCCAACGCTTCCGTGTCTCGAAGCACAGATTGCGAAACGGCAACGCATCTTTTATAGAAACGGGGTTGATGGGTGTAGTTATCGAGGAGAAGTCCCACTGGTGTACTGGGCCGTAGCGTTCCTCGGTCACGTATGCATGAGAATCAATAAGTACATCTCTCCAGTGTCGCATTGCGCAGAGTAGCGACAGAACGTATCTGCTTTCTCATACAGAAGCACGTCCACGTGCGCATAGTTGCATACGGGACATCATGATGTCACCACATTCTTGTGGGCATGTAAGGGTAGCCGAAGATGCACAATGATCTAGTCGCCGGGCCGCGACTGTGATCTCCGCTCGGCGCAGCGTGTGCTGCAATCAATGCAAATGACAATGAGCACCAGCATGAACATAAATTAATACAACAAACGCTGAAGAACCAATAATATCGAGCCGGCGCGGGACGACGTCTTTCCTTGAATCTACTTCTGCGCAATGCGACGACGTCGAAGACAGACAAAAAGGTTAAGTGCGTACTTCTTGTCGTTTCGCTGCAGCCTCATCTTCACCCATTTCCCGTGGATTTCGCCAGTACTCTCTTCTCCAATACTCGGGGCCCATGTCAAACGCAGCGTGCTGCCAAAATGTAATGGCTTCTGTAACTTCATGCCAGCTCCGAAACTCGTAGCCCGACTTGACAACGGCCTGGAGGGAGATGCTGGCGCCGACTGGTTGACATGCCGTGTTCGTGGGAGAAAGCAATACGTCACTGATTCTCGTCTCGCCCAGAAGCGGTAGGAGATCTTGCGATCCACACAGAAGACTTATCTCCTTCAAAATGCGCTGGCCCTGCTCCTTTTGTGATGCGATTATGGCATTTGCGATCTGTTCTCCGATCTCTCGCGCCGATAGCGGCTGCCACTTGGCAAAGGCGAACTTTCTCACAAGTGTGCCGCCAAGAGTGTGTACGATCAACTCAGGCTGCTCGGACGCTAGGTCGGCCCGGTCGTGATGCAGCTGAGCACTGTGTTCATTGTCACACCCTTCGGCACCCAACGTGCCCTCTTGTGCCACACGAAACAGCAAGTTCTTGAAGAGGGTCGTTGGGAAATCGGATGCGAGCATACCCTCAAAGGCACCACGACGATGGAACTCCATGAACCTATCGCGCCTCGCCTCTGCCGCGGCCTGTCGGGTCGCCCCAGCAGCAGAGCTTCCCGAAAAAAATGCCGACGACACGAACGCGCCGACATCCTGGAATGCGTGCACCCCGAAAAACATACCTTGCATTGTGTCGACGGTGGTGAGATCCCAGTGCAGAGGCTGGTCAAAGTCGCGGCAGTCCTTAAACATGGAGCGCATGCTCCGCACGCCGTTTGTGTTCCAGTGAGAGACGGATGGAAAGCGGGCGCCCGGGCTCCAAATGAATAGGTCTCCTGTCCTCGCACACGAAAATAACTCGTCTAGGTTGGTGACGCGAGACACGTTCCAGAAGCGAATTGGGCCGTACTTGCTTTGGATTTCCCTTCGTTTTGTCGACGCCCTTTGCGCGTTATCCTCACGGTGGTTATACGCACGGTGGGCGTCCTCTCTGTGCCTTTCGATGATGTCGGGGTGTGTATAGTTCCACGACTTCCACCACGAGAGCGCTCGGGCAAGTTCGTTTCGGTTTTCGAAAGCCTTCCAGTTTCCTTCCTGGCGGTGCGTGTCAGCGCACCGTTGGGCCGCGCGGTCGACGTTGCGCAGGCCCTCTTTCTGTTTGGGCGTCAGGTACGGTGCCCACGGCTCTAGGGCGGTCCTCAGCAGATCGCCTCCAGCGCCGGGCCGTGCTATTAGTCGTGGTTCTTCTGCTTCCTCTGCTGAGTCAGATGAGGCTCTTTTCGAGAGATCCTGGTGCGGATTATTCGAATCGGAAAAACGCGGCGTGCTGGACGACGGATTGCTACCACTGTCATCTTCGACCGATGCAGAGCTTCCGCCGATGGTTGGTGTTCCCGCATCGGTATCAACTGCAACTATGTCTGGGTCTGGAAGAAGGCAATATTTGCCATGCATCTCGCTGACCACGCACACGAATTTTGCAAGACCTTCTTCATGCCTATTCCGCATGAGAAATCCTGGAGCACATCCTTTTAGCGTCCATGCAGATGCAGCATAGATTTTTTTTTTTTGTGATCCCGACTTAGCATGACAAATTGCAGTCTTCCACCAGACCCAGACATGTTTGCATTTGGTAATCGTTCGTTTCCTTTTCTTCCGAAGCTCGCTCCGCGGACGCAGCTGCGGTAAAAAAATTGGTTTTATTCACCCGGGGCCGCCTGACAGAACCAGAAGTGCTCCTGTTTTTCCCGCTTTTCTTCTTCTTCGCCGTCTTCAAAAATTTCGGCGAAGCGGCTACACCTCCGGGCTTTTTTGATGATGCGCTGGAACTCTTCATGCCGCGGGTCTTGTTCGTCCTCTTTCGGACGAGTTGTTGTACTTTTTTTGCGCCAGGGACTACAGGGGCGGCTGTCGTGACGAGGCCACCTCCTGCAGCCTTTTGCGTTACGGCATCGTCGTCCGAGTCGTCGACCGCCACAGAACGGGGGGACGTATCGCATGCAAAAATATCTGGGTCTGGAAGGATGTTGTAAGCTTGTGACTCGGAGTCTGGAACAATCAAAAATCAGTATTTATTTTGCGTAGTTACAACCGCAAGGCGGTCGATTTATGACTCGTTTAGGACGAGAGAGCATTTCTGATGCAGACACGACATCATGGAGACCCCTCTTTGGAACTTGTCCTGCTCCGTGTGCTGCCCGCCTTGTTTTTGCAGATGCAAAACCTGAAGACAAATCCAGACCCAGACGTATTTTTTTGCACTTGATAGGACCGGGAATAATCAGAATCATAATTAGAATGTCGGCCCGAGCCGTCCGAATATGCTTCACTCTGCTCCCCGTCTTGTTCGGTTATTAGCACTTGACTTGAAGATGGCGCGCCCCACCCTTCGCGCATCGCACTAGGGCGCGATGCGAGTAGGTTCTCCACCATTGTCCACAGTGTCGGAACGCCAAGTCTTTCAGAAGTGGGTGCTCCAAACTTTAAGAGGAACTGCTTAACCATTTTGTCCTTCTCTCTTGTGATTACCGCCAAGTCAATGAATCCATCCTGCCAATATTGTTCACGTCTTGCGTCGTAACTTCTGCCATTGTGGGTCGCCTCTTCTTGTTGTAGCTTTGCCAACTGTTCGGGACGCAGGTTTTCTGGGCGACGAAACACCCGTGCCGCCGAAAGAATGCCATCTGCTTCCACGCCGCCGGCGCCATGGAGAGTCAAGCTGCCCCAGGCCGACAGATCCTGGTTGAATTTCTGGGAATCGTAAAACATGCCCCTCATATTCCTCACACTACCGATGCTCCACTTGTTCAGGGGCTGATTGAAATGTCCCGTCCAGGCAAACATGAGCGCCATGCTTGTTACGCGGACCACATTCCAAAAATGCAGCGGGTAGTTGTAATGTTTTGCCGCTTTGAACATTCCGGTCATGTCGGTGACGCTGCTCACATCCCAATGAAGTTCCTGGTCGAACTTGTCCGTGCGCATAAACATGTGCGCCATATTCGTGACGCGCGAAGTGTCCCACCGGCTGATGGGCGCGTTGAAATCTCCTGCGGCGAAGAACATGTGGCTCATGTCAGTGACGCGGCTCACGTCCCATTGCCCGATCGGTTGATCAAAGTTCCCAGCGCCGGCGAACATTTTGCTCATGTCGGTCACTTGCCCCACATCCCAGAGATGGAGCGGCTCGTTGAAACTTTCGCAACCCATAAACAGCCCCTGCATGTTCTTCACGCCGCGTGTGTCCCAGTTGCTGATGACAAAGAACCGGACGTCAAAAGCCTTATACCACGAGTTTCTGTGGTCCATGCAGAACTTCGAAAAAAAGAAGCTCAAGTCCTCGACCTGAGACACGTTCCAGTAACCGACGGGACCATACACGTCTTCTATCTTGTCTCGCTCCTCTTGGGCGGTAGGCTCTGGCTTCGACGCAGCATCAGGCACTTTTGACGCGCCATCCGCAACGAGAGGCATCTTCCGAAACGGTAGGACCGCCGCTTCGAGCTCCGCGCGGCTGGAGAAGGCTTTGAAACTACCTATTCTCTTCACAAATTTGGTCTTCACGTGCCGGTAGCCACCCTTGATGGCGCGGCGCAATCTCTCCTCATCGCGTTCGCGCACGGAATCGTCCTCCAACATGGCGTTGGTTTGGAGAATTGTATCTTCGGCACGCTGTCTTTGCCGCTCTTGCAGCGCCTCGGCAAAAACCTCTGCATCCTGCCTTCGGTGCAGTGCCAGCATAATCCCATGTTCCCGCTCCCACGCGCGCTCGTACTCCTGCTTCCCCCAAACCCAGGGTCTAGCGGCAAACAAATGCGCAGTTTGTCGCTCCGGGTAGGGCGGCGGTGGGGGAGGCGTGGCACGATGGTCGAGGTCGTGAGCGATGGTGAACGCACCGTGCCGGCGAAGCCCGAGAAACTTTTCCAAGGGCATATGCTGGTACCGAAACTTTCCGTCTTCTTCAAGGCGAAGAGTATCGAAATCGAACCGGAAAAAATCAGACTCCTGGAACATGATGATGTTGTCAAAAATACGGACATCTTGAAACATGCCACGAAACTTACTGTAGGCCAGCGCCGCGGGCGGGTCCTGGCCGTCCAGATCAAAGTCCCACCGAAGGGGCTGGTCAAAATCTCTGCAAGAAGCGAAAAGGCCCTTTACGCTGTAGTTTTTGGGCAACGTTTATCCTACAGAAAAGCACATCCATACGCACATTCGCGAAAATACAATTTTTTGGGCGACAGCCCCGGTTTTTTTTTTGTGTGAAAGCGGTTTTTGCTCTCCGTTCAAAATCACAAATCTTATATGGTACATCTCGGACAAAAATTCTGCATTAGCAGCATCTCCATTTGTTGACAGGTTTTCCTCCCTTACGCAGAGCAGCATGGCAAAGTTTTTTGCGCCATGCAAATTCTTTTTTCTCCCGGTACGGATGAGCCTTTTTGTAGGATAACGTCCAATCGCTGATCCGGACAGGGTCTGGCCATCTATGTTCCTCGGGCAGTTCATCGTAGATCCTGGTGCGTCCAAAAACTATTCTAGAGAAAGGCAGGCGCATACCAGAAGAGAAATGAATCTAATATGTTGATGTTTTTCTGTCACAAGAAGAAGAAACTTCGTCGTGATGCTGATCTGCAATACCAGTACTTAAGAACCTGGCATGCTTGAATTGAGCACACATACACAATGCGGACTAGCAAGACAAAAGTCGCCGAAATATTTGTCACGCGGAGCACAAGAAAATATAAAACTAACAGCATGGCAAATTGTTTTTGTTTCTGGTATGTGCGTGTCCGAGCTTTGCTGTAGGATAAAAAAAGTTCTCCAGCTGTCCCACTTTCCCCATGCTTTGCAATATCGACTAAAATTGATTCCAAAGAGGTCGGCATTGAAGTCCACCGTCGTGCTATACAAGAAAAAAACTGTGTATGTGGGTGTAATTCTCTTGGAGGAACAACATAACTAACAAGTTTGCTCTGCATGACAGAGAAAACCTGTCATGCGTAGCTAGTGCATGAAATGACGCACGAAAAGAGCCTCTGTCTGACGCATGTCCAGCATGACAATTGTAAGTAAGAGTCTTGCATCGTCCTCTGCAACACAAAGTTATATACACTTACACACTTTTTTTCTTGGATACGTGTCCCCCTTGGGCTCTGTGGGGGGTGTGCTGACAAGCGAGAAGTCCCAGTGCTCTATCGGCCCGTACGTGCTTTCAATGGCCCGCCTCTCCGGCCCTCGCTCGTCAAAGGGGGGGATGGGGGGCTGCCCTCGAAAAAAGGTTCTATGCCAGAATCGTCGCACAGGGTCGCTGGCATTGAAGCTCTCGAAGGTCCATTTCTCAAACTTCTCCACGAGGACCACTTGCAGCGTGATCGCATCGGGATACCCCGATGCCCGTGCCGACGGGAGTAGGAAGTTCGCAAGCGGGTACGGCTCCACCAGTGACAGCACATCCTCGACGCCATACAGAAGCCTGATGGTTTTCGGCCTACGGGCGCCGTGCCCGAGGCCCCTTGTTTGTAATCTGATTCTTTCCCGGACATCCCCGCCGACGTGTGATGGGCTGTAATGCTCCCAGTTCGCATAAGAATAGGTGTGCACGATGTCACCCGCAAGATTCCTTACCACCAGCTCCGGATGGTACACGAAAGCACTTTTCCCCGGAATCAGGCCCGGTTCGGGAAAATCCAGGAGCGGTGAAGCCAGTGCGCTCTTGTTATCCAAAAACCATCTCTCCGCGGGCGTGCCGGCGAAAGCGCCACGCCTGTGAAACTCCAAGAAGCGGTGCCGGGTGAGTGCGCCAGCTGCAGGAGAAGCTGTCCTCTGGTTGTAAAATTCAGATGCAGCGAAAGCTTCCAAACTCCCAAAAATACCGCGAATATATTGGGATGCGTCATGAACATGACCTATTGGAACATTATAATCTTGGAGGAACATACCCTCCATCGTCTCTACGGTACCAAGGTCCCAGCGGAGCGCCTGGTCAAAGTGGTCACAGTGGCGAAACATGTGGCGCATACTCCGCACGCCGTTTGTTTTCCAGTCGTGAATTTTCGGAAAAAATTTTCCCAGGCCCTTGTCGCAGCCGCGCCTGCAGTTGAAGAAGTTGTCCAGGTCGGCGATGCGCGATACGTCCCAGCTATGGGTGGGGCCGTACCGTGCTAGCGTTTCTTTTGCAGCTTTCTCGTGACGACGGCCGCCTGGTGAAAGATAGAAAACCCACAAATGGAATACTCTGTCCAACTCTCTGCGGCTCTCGAACGCCTCCCACTGGCTGTCCATTACTGATTTGGCCGCACGGTCCACGGTCCGCAAGCCTAATCGCTCCTTGCCCGTTAGATGGGACGTCGACAAGGTCCCCAGGGCGATCTCCACCAAAGCTCCTCCGGCGTTGGACGGTGTCTTGTGTTCCTCCTTCTCTGAGTCAGACGAAGCGGCTGTGCGCAGATCCTCTTCTTCCAAACCCGGGTTGGAAAACCGCGGCGTGCTGGAAGAGGGATTGCTACCGCTGTCATCTTCGTCCGATGCAGAGCTTGTGCCGGTGGTTGTTGTTCCAGCATCGTTCGTTTCGTTTCTCTCCGAAGCTTGCTCCGAGGACGCAGCTGCGCTAATCTTCGTTTTAATATTCCGGGACCGCCTGACAGAAGTGCTATTTCTTCCCCCGCACTTCTTCTGCTTCTTCACCGTCTTCAAAAATACCGACGAAGCGACTTTTCCGGGCTTTTTTGCTGATGCACTGCAACTCTTCATCCCGCGGGTCTTGTTCGTCCTCTTCCGGACGCGTTGCTGTACTTTTTTCGCGCCGAGGACCAATTCAGAGCCACGATATGGGACCACCATGCCGTCAGAATATGCTTCACCCTCGTCCACTTCGTGTCCGGCTTCAGTCGTGGTCCCCTCTGGAGCAGGTGCAAATCCAACTTCTGGTGAACTACCCCGCGACCGCGCCGCATAGGCCCCCGTTATAATTAGTACAGAGCTGCTCTTCCAACTGTCGCTGCTTCCGGAAAAAAGACCATGGCCAACAAGACCGGCTGCCAGCACGAAAAGGTACTGGCGGAGGAGGCTCGACGAGCCCGTCTTCGAGTGCTGGACAGGAAGTTTCTTGACCGCAGCAGGGGGAGAAATTGATGTAGTCGTGCTGACATAATTCACATTCATCTCGGCGCGAAGCCGAGACTTTTCGACCAAAGCGGCCCACATTACTTCTACTTGTGGTCTTCTAAAAGCTGAAAGAAAACCAGAACACAGATTCAATTGATATAGAGATCCGAGAGCGATAAAACAGATTGAAAAAAAAACCAAAACTTGTATAATTTCTACTTACTTTTATTGTGTATATGCACTTCTACTTTCCTTTATGTTAGAGCAAATGCGATTGTGTATTCTACTTTTTTTCCAGGACCAAGAAAAAATTATACAATGTGGCGTAGTTGTTAGTCATCAAAACGTAAAACTGCGAATTTTTTCATTCATTCGAAAGAGCTGTATCTTCGGACCCGCATGTTGATGCAAACCTAAAAGCAATATTCCCGGATCAGGAACAATTGTCGAGCCCCGATGACAAGAAGATCAAGAGCGAGCTAGTACTTACAGTTTCATCCGATACTGACGACCACGACGATTTTTCCATCGACATCATAAATTCGCCTGATAAATTTTAATGGCGTCATGAGCCCAGCAGAACTGCCTCGGCAACGATTTGTGGGGGGAGCGACATTTTTGGTGGTGCATCAAAGGCGGTCGCTTAAAATTTGACGGAGCCAAGAAGTGCACGACGTAAAATTTGACCGGCATGAAGATTCCTCTTTGTTGCTCTTGTCGAAGATCCGGTCGTGAAAATAGCAGAAGGTCTTCGGTGGAGGACCCTTCATTTTTCCTTGAGGAGCTCGTGATTTAAAATCTTGTGACTATGTATTGAAGAGTAGATAAATCCCAGAGGGAAGCTTGAAAAAATAGAGCACTTTAGTACTGCGAACTGAGCTTATGTATTGAACCAGAAATTATAAGAACTCATGTGCAGGCCGCGGCACCGGTTCCATCCGTTCCATATCACGAGCATAAATATAGGATGGGGAACAATTCGGCTGTGGTCATTTCTCTACATTGCCTCTGGAAATGGTCTCGTCAGGGCTTTATCCCTGATTAGGTGAGAGAATAAACATGCGATTGACTTCTTCAATATCAACTGTAAAAATGTCTGGGTCTGGAAGAATCCAACTTGTCATGCTGATTTTGGATTCTAAAAAAATCTGTATTGCATGAACAGCAAAGAGAGTCCAAGTTTTGCTACACAGAAAGAGCATTTGTCATGCGGTATAAGCATCGGGAAGCCCTCACAAAATCTGTGATGCTAGGGCATGCATCACAGACATGAGGAGTCATGCAAAATGTGCATGACAAACCTGGCAATCTTCCAGACCCAGACATTTTTGCATTTGATATTCAATTGTGATAGACAATTTCCCATTTTCTGCTGTCTTCGACAATCCGCGAACTTCAAACTACCTATCATATCGGGTGTAGAGATCATTTTCTTCTTCTTTCGATAATGACATCTGCATTTAGACCGATTGATTTTTTGAACAGACACAAACAAAAGCAAATCAGCAATTTGTCATGCTGTTTCCGACCTTCCCGTCGTCCTCAGACTGCTATGTCACCCAACTGTCGAGGTAAAAACAAAAAACTGTGTGTTGTGGTGGACATGTGACACATTTTCGTGGTTCTTGCGTGGAGCAAACTCAAAGCAAAAGCAACGACTTTCTGAATCACGAAGGCCAAATTCAACACGTACGATCAGTCGCTTTCCTTTCCCCTACGACAAGTTGGTAAAACAAAAATTCATCTTTGCATTAACGACAGAAGCAACATTTTTCTATTGAGTACCCAAGGTCACTCAACGACATAACGATGGAAAAATTCAAAAATAGTCCCTACAACGTAAAGTCCGTACGATTCAGATGAACGTAGTACGATACGAAAAGCAGTAGAGACGCTGGGAACACTTGCTCTTCCACAAATGCATGCGGTCCTGCAGTGTAAGTGTTCCACAGCATAGTAAAAATCAAGGTGAAGCAACTGCGTAGTACTTAGCCTAGCAAGTCACATTTTTTGTAAGTTGTAATTGTCAAACAAGAACTAAAAACGTAAACGGTAATTGTAACAGTATCTGTAAATTTGTCAAACAATAGCTCGGTATTTTTTTTAGACTGTCCTACTCTGTTTGAAAAACGGTTTTGCTGAGTCTATTTTCTAGGAATTTTTTATTTCGTCTTGCAATACTCCTTCATTACTTTCCACCATCACACCTCTTCACCCTCCACTTCACCACCAGTTCGTTGTAGTTCTACTCCACTCACCCCGTGGTGGTTTTCCGGGTCAACTTCTTCCCTCCCTTGAGCTTCAGCCCCTTGGCGGTCTTGGCGGCGGACTGGGTGGCATTCTTCTCCGGGCTGGGGGTGCGGCTTTTCTCCAAACCTTCGACCCGGGTACACAGTTTCTCCAGCAGGCTGCACATTTTGTCGTTGTTGCCCGAGGACGCCGAGGAAGAACTACTGCTCGTCGCCGCCTGCTGCACCTGTTTCAGCTTGAACTCCCGCTTCGTCAGCGCCTCGTAGTCGTCCTTCAGCACGTCATTGAGCTCGAAGAGCAGCTCCGGCTTGTTGCCCTGCAGGAACAGGATCCGTTCATTCACGACAATCCGCGAACTTCGTTCTGCTGTCTTCGACAATCCGCGAACTTCAAAGTACCTATCATACACGAGAACGAGGATGAAGCGCTAAACGATAAAAAAAAGGTCTGCTCTTCTTTTGACTTTCTACTGTTCGGTATCGGCGAACCTGGTCGTCGAATCAAAGACGCCAAATTTTGCCGCGCCACGCCGCCCTCCTTTCCGTGTCTAAAAGAGCGGCACCCCATACAGCCCGGGGATTTGTATAAACTACTCGTTTTTCGCCTCTCTTGAAAGTTGTTGAGCGGACTGCTAGCGTGCGTGAGATCTAACTACCATGTGAAAAAACTAAATCACAGCTCGCAACGGCACCTTGCTTCTACTACGCCAAGGCGTAGTAAAAGCGGGATAGTACGGCACTGCAGTTGAGTCGAGGTTCTATCACGGCTTGAGAAAGCGGTTTTATCAAGCGGGATACATACGGTCATACCACAGTTCGGTCGAGATTCTGTCACGGCTTGAGAAAACGCCGAAAGTCCAACTTTTTCACTCTATGTTTCTTATGCCTGGTGTCTACTTTAGCTTCAGCAGTGCTGGAGAATGTGAATGTTGCGACCTACTTCCATCAATTCTTTCCACGTTTGTTCACAAGATATGAGTACTACTTTTCATCATACACGAACGTGAGAAAACTCGAGGCCAGCCCACTGCTGATAAGTACCTACTCAACGCATCAAGTTCTGTATATAATCTGTGCGTGTTGTAGTACTGGTTACTTCATCGTGCAGAATATAAATGTGACACCACGCTAGTTCTTGTATATTGCAAAGTAAAATCCCAAACGGCCTCTAGATTAAGAAAACATGGCTTCGGTCTGTTTCATCTGAGAAACGAAGATAAATGCGCAAAGACCTGTAGGCTCCGCCCCCACGTTTTCGGAGCTCAACAGCGCGCAAGCTTGTTTGCATACCTACAGGGGTGACCAATGTAGCTCCTGCGTCTTGTAAAAATATTGTACACGGGAAGAGGTGCTGCATGGGAAGAATGATATTTGTGTGCTTTGAAGACAAGTGAGGATATCGACTTTCTAAGTATTATCCACGCGAGAAGAATGTTGAGACTCAACATAAATATCTCTACTCCTTATCCTCACCGTCAGAAGGGTTTTGCACATCATCATTTGCACATCATTGTACGCCAACGTTCTAGATGGGATGACTGACTTCTTTTCTTCACGCGTCAACCAACTACATAGACACAAATTTACTATACTCAGCAGACCATACTTTACTTCCAATGGTGGCTTTTCGAGTTCGCTTCGTAGGACTTACACAAGCACCTTGGTCTTCGCTTCTGAAGTGGTGGCTGGCGTTGCCTCTTACTCGTCTCACCCTCGATAGACAGGCGCGGGCTTACATCTTTTCGCGACCTGGTACACGACTAGGAGAGAGCAGTGTGGTCGTCTCTCTGACGTGAGAACACGCCTTTGCCCCAAAGCCTGAGCTATATACCAGTTTCTACAAGATCATGATCTGTAAATTTCTTCTACGGACGCCAGTACTTATGTAAAAAACCCTAAACCCGAGCATTTTACATCTTAAGTTTTAGAACATGCAGACTTTCCCGCACAGCAATACTGTTTTACTGGGAGTAAATCTACAAGGAGGGCACGGGGCTATGTACTTCTTAGCAGACCGGCCATCTTCCACCCCTGCTCCCGATCTGCTTTCGGCCACAGGTTCCAGAACCTCATATCGCCAAAGCCACTCTTGACCGCCAGATATCGATGTGGTCCATAGGAGTCGAACGCCCCGAACATATTAAGCTGCATCCATTTCCGGAAAGGCATTTGCTTTTTCTGGTCGCCCTCGACGATGTCCTCGAGAAAAAACTTGGAATTCCAAAAGCGCTCTAGGTCTTCAAATATGGCCACATTTGTAAACAAAGGTGTGAAGAGCAAAACTGCAGGCCACGTGGAATTCTTGTTTATTTTGTGTAAAATTCATTTATTCTCTTGCTGCGGAAAATGATCCCAGAGCGGCTCTTCTTTTCAGAAGGGAGACGCCCGAGCGCAATTTTTGCGCCACGGGAAACGAATTGGAGTTCTACTATACTTCCCGCGAAGGCGTCTAGTACCCAGGACTACTTGCCGGTCGTGTAGATTGATGCCTACTATTTTCATTTGGTATGTAAGTACTTTTTGATGGCTTTGTTGTAGAGCTACTACACGCTTTATGTAGTTCATGCCAAGATGAGAGCACAAGAATTCAGGCCCGAGCTTTGATTCGCTGCCGATACTTCCATTAAGAAAACCCCTGCGAACTAGTAGGCATGTGCCCGCTATAATGTCCTTCCGCGGCGTAGGCAAATTTGAGTCACAAAAGTCAAAGTTCCACCGGAGCGGCTGGTCGAAATCTGTACAACCCGTGAACAGGTTTTCAAAATTGTTTCCGGCGAGGGGAAACTTCCAGTCGGTGATAAGAAAATCGTTTCGGAATACATCAGACCAGGGCGTCGTCGTTGCCGGTTCAGAGAGTTTGTCTAGCGGTCTCGGTCCACGGTCTGGTAAACGCACGGCGTGGCAGAGGGCCGTAAACGGCAGACCGTGGAAAATCTGGTGATAACTCCCTTTGATCAGCGAGAAGTCCCACTGGTGTACTGGGCCGTAGCGTTCCTCGACCACATATGCCCGAGAATCGACATATCTCTCTCTCGTCGCAGTGCGCATAGTAATGACAGATCGTTGTTCCCGCTTTCTCATACAAAAGCACGCGGGTCTAATTGCATGATGGCACATCACGTTGTCATGTTCTTCTGGGCCTGGGGATGCAAGGGTAGCGGACTCATACATAATCTAGTCGCCAGGCCGCGGCTGTGGTCTCCGCTGGGCACTGCGTGTGATGTGATGCCAATGCTGAGCGCAGTGATTAATTACAACAAACACAAAAAATAAAAAATATCGAGCCGCGGGACGACGTGCAAAAAATATCGAGCTAGTACTTCTGCGAAGGGCCGCGACGTCGATGAAGAGAGATAAATGAGCAAGTGCGTACTTCTTGTCGTTTCGCTGCAGCTTCGTCGTCACCCATTTCCGGATCTCGAAAATAGTCTCTTGTTCGATGCGTCCAAAGTTTCTTTTGGATCTCACCGCGCTGCCAGAATTTCATGGCCTCTGCAACTTCACGCCAGCTTTGAAAGTCATAGCCCTTGACAGCGGCCTGGAGAGAGATGCTGGCGCCGACCGATCGACATGCCGTATTCGCGGGAGAAAGCAATACGTCACTGATTCTCGTCTCGCCCAAAAGCGATAGGAGATCTTGAGATCCATACAGGAGACTTAACTCCTTCAGAATGCGCTGGCGCCGTTTCTTTTGAGATGCGATGATGGCATTTGCGATCTGTTCTCCGATCTCTCGCGCCGAGAGCGGCTGCCACTCGGCAAAGTCGAATGTTCTGACAACTGCGCCGCCAACAGTGTATACGCTCAACTCAGGCTGTTCCGACGCTAGGTCAGCACGGTCGTGATGCAGCTGAAGACCGTTTTTATTGCCACACCCTTCGGTAGCCAACGCGGCGTCTTGTGCCACTCCAAACAAAAAGTTCTTGGCCAGGGGAATCGTGGGGAAATCGGAGGCGAGCATACCCTCAAAGGCACCATGGCGATGGAACTCCATGAACCTTTCGCGCCTCGCCTCTGCCGCGGCCTGTCGGGTCGCCCCAGCAGGAGAGCTTGCCGAGAAAAATGCCGAAGACACGAACGTGCCGACATCCTGGAATGCGTGCACCCCGACAAAAATACCTTGCATTGCGTCGACGGTGGTGAGGTCCCAGTGCAGAGGCTGGTCAAAGTCGCGGCAGTCCTTAAACATGGAGCGCATGCTCCGCACGCCACGCGTGTTCCAGTCAGAGATGGGCGGAATGAAGGATCCCAGGTTCCACGGGACGTAACTTCCCCGTCCGGCATCACACGAAAACAACCCGTCTAGATTGGCGACGCGAGACACGTCCCAGAACCGAACTGGACCATACTTGCCTTGGATTTCCCGTCTGAATTGTATTGCGGACTTACCTCCCCACGGATCGGCTCCATTATTTAATAGAGCTCTTCGGCGCTCTAGGTTTGGCATATTAGCTCTAATAGTATCAATATTCCAAACCCAGAGCGCTTGGACGAGTTCGTCTCGGCTCTCGAAGGCCTTCCAGGTTCCTTCCTGGCGGTGCGTGTCAACCAACCGTTGGGTCGCGCGGTCGACGTTGCGCAAAGCCTCCTTCTGTTTGGGCGTCAGGTACAGTGCCCACGGCTCCAGGGCGGTCCTCAGCAGATCGCCTCCAGCGCCGGGCCGCGCTACTTCTCGTGGTCCTTCAACATCCTCCGCTGAGTCACCAGACGAAGCTCGCTTCGACAGATCCTGGTATGGATCATTCGGGCTGGAAAAACGCGGCGTGCTGGACGACGGATTGCTACCGCTGTCATCTTCGTCCGATGCAGAGCTTCCGGTGGTGGGTGTTGTTCCCGCATCGATATCAACTGCAACTATGTCTGGGTCTGGAAGAAGGCAATATTTGCCATGCATCTCGCTGACCACGCACACGAATTCTGCGAGACCTTCTTCATGCCTATTCCGCATGAGAAATCCTGGTGCTTTTGCCTAGCCAGCCTGGAGCACCTCCTTTTTTTTAGCGTCCATGCAACATAGATTTTTGTGATCCCGACTTAGCATGACAAATTGCAGTCTTCCACCAGACCCAGACCTGTTTGCATTTGATAATCGTTCGTTTCCTTTTTCTCCGAAGCTTGCTCCGCGGAAGCAGCTGCGCTAAAAATCTTCGTTTTATTCATCCGGGGCCGCCTGACAGAAGTGCTCTTTTCCCTGCTCTTCTTCTTCGCCGTCTTCAAAAATTTCGACGAAGCGACCACACCTCCGGGCTTTTTTGATGATGCACTGCGACTCGTCATCCCGCCGCAGGTCTTGTTCGTCCTATTTGTGCCGAGGAGGACCACGGAAGAGCTTGTCGCGATGCCACCTCCTGTATCAAATGTAAAAGTGTCTCGGTCTGGAAGAATGCAACTTGTGATGCTGCATTTGGATCCCAGAAGAATCTGTATTGCATGAGTACCAAAACAAGGAACGCAATTTCTGCTACGCGGAGAGGGCATTTGTCATGCGGAACAGGCATCAAGAAGCTCTCAAAAAATCTGTGATGCTAGGGCATGCATCACAGACATCAGGGCTCATGCAAAACGTGCGTGACAAGTGTCAGAATCTTCCAGACCCAGACATTTTTACATTTGATATCCTGCAGCCTTTTTCTTCAAACCTCGACGACCACCGATGGTAGTTTTCTTTCGCAAATTGAGCGGCGTCTTGTTTTTCACAGTTTCGTCTTGCAGGTTCAGCTGCATCCTCGTGGGCATCTCTACGAACTCTTCCTGAGTAGTCTATGAAAAGGAAAATTCCACCCTCCTCATAATATCAAAACGCGGCTTCTGATGTTCGGCTTGCGTACACAATTCAGATTTGTCTTGCAGTAAAGGACTGCAGGCATATTATACCAGGCCTGAGAGGTGAAAGGCTTTTTACGTAGGAGCCTAGCAGGAGGAGAAGCGTCTACGATGTACGCCCAACAACATCACAAACCGCATGCATAACGCACAGCCTGTTGAGTTGCTTGCATGCCAGACAGAGACGCTTTGTAGCCACAAATCAGCATTACAAATTTTCCGAGGCGTACTTTTTCGGTAAGTATGGGGAGGGGGGTTTTCACCGCAATACAGATGGTGTCGAGGAGTAGTCGTTCCCCTTACCCGGTGGACGAGCTTTTTCTACGTAGTGTTCGCCCTTGAGGAATGCTGGCTCGGATTGCACTTCTGCAGCCACGCCATTTTCCGGCCTCTGATCTTGCTCGACCACTTGCTCCTGTTTTTTCGCTTGGATGTTTGAAACAGGTGTAATACAACTCTCCGGGCCCGCGCGGGTCGCACTGCCACTTTCCGTTTCAGAATGCTTTCGGGAGGCAAAGGCCTGCATCTTTTCCAGCACCACAACTTGGTCGGGACGTAGTCTTTCGGCCGCGCGAAACGCCTCCGCATCTCCAAACATGTTATCTGCAGCGAGGATATGCATTGCAAATTTGTCTGGGTCTGAAAAATTGCGTTGCTGAGAGTTGCGTCGCAGATTGACTATCCTCTGGTACGGCATAGCAGCATCAAAAATTTTGCAAGGCCTACTGCAGAGCAGACTCATTCGAAAAACGCATGACAAACTGGCTTCCAGCACGACAAAAGAGCTAGCCAATCACATTCATGCGTTATTTACTTCTCTAATGCTTATTGCCTACTTCCGAATCTCGCATCACAAATCCAGACCCAGACGGATTTGTTAGGCATAAAGGAGCACGCCGCCGTCTTGCAGGTTCAGATTCCACGACGACAAATCCTGGTTGAATGTTTATCCTCAGCAAAAGCGCCACCGCCCCATATTTGTTTTCGTGCTGATCTACATGCTTTTTGAACTGTTTCTCATGCGCAGCCACATGAGAAGCATTTTCTAGTCCTGTCTGTCTCGAGTGCCAGGCGATAATCAGAATAAGATTATTGGATTTCATCATGTGACGCGACTGCAGTGGCTAATCACGATCACAATAGATGCCTAAAGTTGTAATGCGCAACAGGTAAACCACCTTGGCTTGTCCTTGTGTAGCAAATGTGACTATGAGGTGGGGGCGTTTTTGCACAGGATAATGCTTTTGCGTGGTCGAACATTCGTTTCGTATTTGTTACGGAAGCAACGTCCCAGCCGTCGAGAGGCTGATTGAAATCCCGGGCGCCGTAAAACATCCCTTCCATGCTGGTTACATTCCCGACTCGCCACAGCCTCAGAGGCTGATTAAAAGCCCGCGCTCTCCAAAACATAGCAGTCATGCTGGTGACACGACGCACGTCCCAAAAGTGCAGTGGGTGGTTGTAAGAAGCTGCCAGCCTGTATGCAAGCACAAAACCCTCCTCGGCAAAACACACCTTTGGAATTTTTCAAAACTATGAAAATAGCGTTGTGAGCACAACATAGTTGCGTGCTTTGTTTATGACATCATTGCGCTGTGACATGTTGACTGACCAGCAACGCGAACTCAGCATCGAATTATTTTTTTCGCTGGCAGGGTGCGACTGGTAAAGACGGGGCCACTCTGATTTCGTCTCATGGTCATGCGCCAGTAGGGCAGCAGCAGCACGCATACGAATGCTGTGTCTTTTTGCTAGTTGTTGGGGAAATCTTAGACACCAGAAGAGATTATGTCTGCCTCAGGGTTTTGCTTCGGTACCGAAAACATGCCGTGCATGTTTGTCACACTGCTCACATCCCAATGCAGGACTCTATTGAAGGCCCTGGCCTCGGAAAACATCCACGCCATGTTTGTGACGCGGCGGGTGTCCCAGCGGTCTATCCGTTGGTTGAACCTATACGCCCGCAGAAACATTTGTCCCATGTCGGCGACCAGCGAAACATCCCAAAGGCGAATTGGCTGATCAAAACTTTTAGCATCACGAAACATGGCCTCCATGTTGCGAACCTGCCCGACATCCCAAGACCCTATATGGTCGTTGAAATCGCTGCACCCGTCAAACATCCCTTTCATATTGGCCACACCGCTCACGTCCCAATATTTTATGCTAAGTCGGCGCGTGCTTCCGGGTCCGAAGATACGGCGCCAGGGATTGTCAGAGAATTTTCGGCAAAGTTTTCCGAACAAGAAGCTGAGGTCTTGGATTCGCGCCACATTCCATGAGCTAGCCGGGCCGTGGCGGTTCTCCACATCCGCAACAGTTTCTCCCGCCGCCAAAGGCCAACCGAGGGCGTTGGCGTGGATTCCTGCGTCTTCGCCAAGAAACGGTCGCAATGCCAGCTCCAGTTCTTGTCGGCTTGTGAAGGCTCGGAAAGATGAGTTATCATCTCCACCGGAGCTGACCGCGAAGGTTGTTTTCTGTTCAGTGCCTGCCGCGCTGGCCTTCAGCGCCTGCTGCGTTTCGCCTGCTGCGCCAGCAGCGCGAGCTCTCCTGACCTGCATTCGGGTTTCTGGAGCGTTCTTCTGGAATGACGCGAGCATGACTTCGTGCTCCTCGCTCCAGGCCTGCTCGTAAGCGTCTCCCCAGAGCCATGGAAGGTTGGCAAAATTATTCGCCATGGCCTTACTGTGTTCCCCGAAGGTGGCGACCGTGGCAGGGTTGCCTTCGAGAACTGTCGCCTCGGGAAGGGCATCAAATGCTCTGCTGCGGCGAAGGTTCAGGAACTTCGCAAGAGGCATTCGCGTTGTTTCGCCGTTAGCGGATCTGGTGTCCTCGGTGAAAAATTTCGATCTTGCAAAGGCTTCCACATCGTCGAAAATCGCTACCCCTTGAAACATGCCCCGCAGAGGGTAGCCTGCCTTGTCGGTGCGCAGGCGTTCCTTGTCATCAAAGTGAAAGTTCCATCGGAGAGGCTGGTCGAAATCCGTGCAACCCGAGAAGAGGCCCTTTGCGTCGAAAAACGCAGGTAACGTCCAGTCACTAATATGAAAATCTGGGCGAAACACACTTGCCCAGGGGCGTAGCCGGTCTGGGGCGTTCGCGCACGCTCTATAAAACCCCAGCTGCCATGTCACGTTCCGAGACAGGAGCTCCCGAGGGTCTGAGTCTCGAGTAGAATGTCGCGCGCGCGAAAGGTCCCATTCGTCTACTGGGCCAAACTCAGCGGCCGGCAAAAACCTCGTCTCTCCGGCGAAAAGTTTACCGGGTCTCCGCAGGAAATGGCCTTCGAGTACATTCCGGACGTCGCGCCAAAAGACGAATTTGCGCTCCTTTACGTACATCTGAAGCGGAACGTAACTGCTGCGCGGGTCTGTGGAACCACCTTGCTTCGCCAAAGGAAAAAGAAACCCAAGCTCTTTACGAAGCCGGCCAAAAGGATTCATCAGCGGCAAAATGTCCTCGCCCTCGTAAAGAAGCCTGTAGTCCTCAAGGCCGTCGAATACATTGTCACCGACTATACCTGAGTCTCCACACCACCCGCCATCGCGAATTCGTTTACGGAAAAGGTCGGTTGCATGGTTCACTGGGCAGTCCCCCCAATTTTCAGCATATATGGTCTCGCCGGTTGTCGATAGGTCCACGACCAAAAAAGTCGGGTGTGGTGCGGTCTCTGGGAGCAGCCACGACTGCTCCGCGCCTGCTCTAGGTGACCACAGTACTGTCTGTGCAATGGCGCTACTAGAAAACCAGTGCGCGGCTAATTCCTGGAAGGCGCCTCGGCTGCGAAATTCCATAAACCTGTTCCGGCCCATTACGCCAGCAGCGGCACCTCGATAAAAATTTGACGCAGCGAAGGCCGAGAGACTGTTGAGCACGCCGTTGTCTGTGAACATGCCGTGCATGGTCTCCACGGTGGAGACGTCCCACCGAAGGGGCTGATCGAAGTCTCGACAACCGAAGAACATACCGTTCATCGACTGCACGCCTTTGGTATTCCAATCGGCAATATACGGAATGGGTGCTACTTCACTGCTCCAGCGGAGTGGTCTGTCCCAGCTGCGACCGGGCGAATTCATGTCGCAGCGAAACAAATCGCTCAAGTCGCCGACGCGGGACACATTCCAGAAACGGATGGGGCCGTACCGCTCCTGCATTTCTTTCTGACATTTCCCTTGTCTCAATTTCAATTGGTCGAGATTGAGATGCCATCGTGTGTTGCGCCTCATGCCAGTGGTGCAGAGCTGCCCCTCCTGCAGATTCCACCAGCCGAGCACGTTCTCAAGCTCCTTCCGGCTCCCAAATGGTTTCCACTTCTCCGCGACGTCGCTGTCCACGAAGGTTATGGCGCACTCAGGTGGTAAGTACATTTGCAGTAGCGGTTTC
This sequence comes from Amoebophrya sp. A120, assembly GCA_905178155.1. Classification (NCBI taxonomy): domain Eukaryota; class Dinophyceae; order Syndiniales; family Amoebophryaceae; genus Amoebophrya; species Amoebophrya sp. A120. The sequence continues at coordinate 3,586,080 of CAJINV010000002.1, read as the reverse complement.
TATATTTCTTGTTGCAGGACGAGCTTGCGCTTCTGCCGTGCATACAAATAGTTATCTCTACGTACGCCTTTATTGTGCATCATCGCAAAACCACAACCAGTTTTCTTTACTAGATTCCTGCCAAAGAGATGAAGATAGCTGGTCGTGGTAGAGGAGGCGTTGAATACAAACAATTTCGGTTCTTGCTTTATTCGCTCCCGACAAACTACAAACAGAAGAGCAGAAATCAAAGAAATACAAGAGTTGAGAATGTATCAACACCCGAGGAGCAGGCCATAAGCGTTTTTGTCCGTTTATCAAAGCTGCGAATGCGTTCCGTGTCCACTCGTCGGAGGAAAGACGCTGCGCTGTCAAAGCGAAAAAAATCGGCCCGTCACCTCACTCAACGGAAGGTCATGATGCGGATGCTCGATGTGGGTCGTTGGTAGCTCATTTGGACAGAGGGACATAATGATCGTGGAATCAAGGAAGCAGATTTAGTGGCCGTTGTATAGATACAAGTGGTCTAGTGTGAACAGTGTCCATGTAACGGCTCGGGGTCTAGGCTGATCAGCAGCATGAGAAGTAGACCATGATCAACATTTGCCTTCCATGCAAGAAGCCGTTTTTTCTCCTCAAGAAATCACATCACGGCCGCCCCAAGCGTCCGCTGAGTGGCTGTGGGCGAATTTGCCATCGTCGTATGTGATCCCCCAGGTTTCGTCTCTCGTGCGGTCGACGGGCCAAAACGGAGGCACTGGTGTCTGTACTATGGGCTGTGTGGTTTCGGTCGCCAAGCCAACTGCAGGATATGAAGGTGCAACATTCGTGGTATCGACATTGGCATTGAGAATGCTTTGCCATTGTCATGTACTTTATGACACTTCTCTATTTGCATGAAAAGTGAAGATGTGCTTTCTCAGTCAACACTGAGCCAAATTTTATTTGCACGCGAACTTGTACTATGAAAAGGGAAAGACCACTTAAGATCTGTTTCTGTCATGCTAAACACGCTGCAATTTGGGTATCTGATTCTGAATCCCTTCTGTGTATAATCATGCCAGGACCTCCAGCATTGCGGAAAATGTGAGACATAAAGATCCAGCACTCTGCGTATAATTTCTCTACTCACGACAGACGTTTTTGTCAATACCATTGTCCTTACCACCCCTCTTGTAACCCTAACGAAAAACAATCAAACGTGTATGGTTTCTCGCGACTTGGTGGAAGAGATATCCGAGGAAAAAAAAACATCACAACTAGCTCTCTGCTGCGCTTTTCCTCTTGCGCATTTGATCTGTCATGCGTAAATAAGGTTGTGCAGCAGGACCTGCACCAAATTGAAATTCGTAAATTCGTCGACCTTTTTTACCACACATGATGCAGGTTGTGTGTGTGCCTGTGCCTTGGACGATATACAAAGAATTATTTCCCAAGTCAGGATTTAAGTGTTATTTAAGCACGTGTTGCATCAGCTGCAAAAATACTGAAAGCAGAATAATGACGACTACGTAGGATGTTTTTTTTTTGCGGCCTCATAGCATCATGGTCGCTCTCGCTATCACTATCTTCGGCGTCAGCTGCCTCATGATAGCCGTCGTTGTTCGTTATCGTTCCCGACGGGATTCTTGAAGCCCGCAGACCGTAGGCCCCGGTTCCACCAAAGCTGCCACCGGAAAAAATACCTTGACCAAGACCGGCTGCCAACACGAAAAGGGAGTTGCGGAGGAGGCTCGACCAGCCCGTCTTCGAGTGCTGGACAGAAATTTTCTTGACCGCAGGGGGAGAAGTTGTAGTCGTGCCAACATAATTCACAATGTTCATCTCGGCGTGAAGCCGAGACTTTTCGACCATAGTTGCCCACATTACTTCTACTTGTGGTCTTCTAAAAGCTGAAGATTACACTCGCTTAATTAAGATAGAGTTAGAGATTCGAGAGCCAGCGATAAATAAATAGGTCGAAAATGAAACCAAAACTTTTGTATAAACTTCTACTTTTTACTTTAGTATGTATAACTTGCACGTCTACTTTCCTTTATGGTTAGAACAACTCGTGTATTCTATATTTTTTTTCCAGGACCAAGAAAAATTATAGAATGTGGCGCTATTCTTCTTCATCAAAACGTAAAACTGCGGATTTTCTTTTCGGTAGAGCTGTATTTCCGGACCCGCATTTTGATGCAGTTGCACAAACGTGGTAAAAGCAACATTTCCGGACCACCAACAATTCTCGGGCCTCGATGACAAGAAGATCAAGAGCGATATACTAGAGCGACTTTTATCATCCCATAGCGACAACGCCCATTTTTTCGTTCACATAATTCATCTCATTTTGGTTGCTAAATGATGTAGAACGACGACGGACCGCTTGCTTCGGAAACGATTTGATCTGGTGGGGGGGAGCGACATTTTTGGTGGTACACCAAGCTGCATGACGAAAGGATGCATCAAGCTGCATGACGAAAGGAGGATTGGATTTGTGCGACCAGGTCTGTGCAGCTGCACTGCAGACGATGTTCTTATTTCACGAAGTATTTATCGTTGCGGATCCACGATTTGCGATCGTGGAAAAGCCTTGTTATTATAAATATCTTCATCCAGCACACTTTGCATAACATTTCTACGCGGCAGACAGAGCTGAAGTTGTTCCTGCTCCTCGTCGTGTGCGTCGATCTCGTGCAAATATGTCTGGGTCTGGAAGAGTCGGGGTTTGTCATGCACATTTTGCACTACCCATGAGGTCAGCGATGCAGGTCCTAGCATTACAGATTTTCTGAGAGCTTCTTGATGCTTATCAAGCAGGAGAAATACCCTCTCCGCGTGCCAAGAACTGGACTCTTCTTGCTGCTCATGCAACACAGATATTTTTAGAATCCGCAGACAGCATTACAAGTTGCAGGACTTCTCTTCCAGACCCCGACATTTTTGCAGTGAATCTCGTGTGCGAGTCATTTGAGAAATTTGACCACCGGCCCCAGATTTGAGGAGCACGGACAAAACATTAAATATTTCGAGACCCTTCATCGAGGACCAAATTGAGTACTTGTTGAGGACGAGATCATTTGCATACGCACAAAAAGATGCGACGATGAACGATTGAAGATCGGATTCGGTAGTAGAACACTATGAACACCCTACAAAAATATCAAAACTACTACTCGCCCCAGCATGTTGTTGACGAGAACTGCTTCTACTTCGAAGGAGTTCATCACAAGGTTAACCAGGAAAGTCCTCTACTTTCACGGTTTTCCCTTTTCCACCAATCCCGAAGTTCTACTTTCTAAGCATTTCATCGCCCGCCCCTGTACTTACGAGAGGACATCTTCCGGACGTCAACGTCGGCAAGCACAGGTAGTCGTTCAACTACCGAGTACATCTTACACTCACCAACAGCAACACTCGTGATCGTGAAGGTGTGACAACATTCTCTGTGTACTAGTTGGCCGCTTCGGTTCAAAAATTGTACTTATCCGGACGACGGTTCTTTTCGTGATTTTTGTCTCCTTGTTTTCACACAACTCAAAAGAGGTTGTTGCACAAAAATCCGCGTGGTCTAGGTGAAGTTGAAGTATAGTAGGTCCTTAAAAACTACAAGCATGCCCAGCAGGTGGACGAATACTTTTGAGTAGCAGTCGTGTGTTAGATATCAAAATTTTCATACATTGAAAAGTAAAATCCCAAAGGGATGACGTTTCAATTTTTGCACTGTAACAAAGTGATAGCGAACGGCAAAATAGATATGAACTCATACACGAACGGTCGGAAATATCTGCTCCGCAAGAACCGCCTACCCCTGACCCCGTCGAGGCCATCCGACCTGATCTCTCCCCGCAAAATTCCGCCCGCTGGTGGGGGACACTGCTCTCATTGGCCCTGCCCACGGGATGAGCAGAATAATGATTTCATTTGTACAACAGCTACAGCTGCACAAAATTTAAGAAGTTAGCCACCCGAGTTCTTGTTGCACGAGTTAAGTACTTATTCTTCATCTATTCATGCGTCCCGGCGCCATTGTGAGTGCGTCAAGAGCCGCCATTGTGAGTGCGCCGCCCTTGTGAAAATCGTGCGTCAAGAGCCGCGTCGCATTCACACGCGGATCCGTGCTAGGTAGCTGCAAGAAGCCTTCATCTAACATCTGACCGATCCAGGTGTCCGAAAATGCGCCTCGAGAATGAAACTCCAGAAGACGGTCGACAGAGATCATCTGGTGGCGCCCATCTACTGCGGTGCCGTAGGTGCAAAACTTGGATCTCCGGAAGAGCTCAATCTGCACTCTTTCCAAGAATTCCGCATCCTTATGCATTGCAAAAATGTCTGGGTCGGGAAGAATCCAAACTTGTGATGCTGTCTCTGCATTGATTGATTGGTGTAGCTACGCCCACTGCATTCTAATATAAATCTGTATTGCATAACCAGCAAGTGCAAGAGGGGTCCAGCTTGTGTTACATGGAGAGGGTATTTCTCATGCGGGACCACGGATAGGCATCAGAAAGCCCGCGAAAAATCTGTGATGCCAGGTTATGCATTACCGACGTCATATGTCATGTAAAATCTGCATGCCAAGTCTGGCGCTCTTCCAGACCCAGACATTTTTGCAATCCATAATTTTTTCGCAACGACCACTTCTCCTCTGCACTCATCGTCCATGGTGCGAGTGCCCAACGGGATTTTTTATCGTACTTGCTGCCAAAGACGTCTGCGGCATCCTCAATATCTCCTCTACCGAACATGTTCCACAGGCCGGCAACCGTGGAGAGGTCCCAAGAGAGACGCTGGTCGAACGCGTGACAGCCTTGAAACATGCCATGCATGTACTTCACGCGGATCGGCATGGTGTGACGCCCTCGAAGGTCTTTGTTGGAAAGTTTCCAATCGGTTATCGCCGGTATGCACATTGCAAATAGCGATCTGGGTGGGGTCGTGCAAAGTTGATTTAATGCTACGTCATAGTTGTTGTAGATGTAGTCTATAGTGAGGACATCATTTTTGTATTGCGACGACAAGCAAAAGATCACATGAAGATCTTTAAGCGGTCTTTATTTAAGAGTACAGCATTTTTGTGTGAACAAGATGCCCCTGAGAATAATTAAAATGTGTTCGCGCATGACATCAAAGGAGCAATGCAACGCTAAAAATCCGCAACATGCATGACAGTAGACTCATCTTCAGGGTGAGGGACGATGCTCCTCAGAGTTCGTTGCTCAGCATTAGCATTACAAGTTCAAGTTGTCCTGCAATTAATATCATCTTCCAGACAACCTCCCAGACCTGTTTGCAGTTGATAGGCGGAATAGTACGCCCAGAGTCCCAGCGCTCGTCACATTTATTTTCGCCCCTGCTGCCGAACAGGAATTTCAGGCAGAGAATGTTTGACACATCCCAGAAGCGCGACGGGCCGTATGTGCTCTCGACTTCCTCGCGCAGTTTCTGACGCCGATTTTTTTCAGTCCGGATCCACTCCAAGTGCGGAAAAACATGCGGATATGTTATGTCCGTTCTGCGTATGCAGTGCAAAAGTGTCGTACCAGTGGTAATTGCAATTCAGCATGACAAATGGAATTTGTCATGCTGTTTTGCCTTGGTATGGAGATTTGTAATGCATGATTGCGATTACTACGAGCACGATACTTTTGCACAGGATACTGCGTAACCGTAGGTACGAATCCTCGTTACCGACAGTGATGACGTAGTGTGTCCTATGCTGAGTAAAAACGTCCCCACACGACCATAGTCAATATGGGGAATCGGCTAGACAAACCCACACGCTTTGGCTGTTCTGCATGACAATTTTGGACGACCCATAGTGTAGTGCTGTTTGAGCTAGTTCAGCAGCGTAACAGATCTAGTATATCATGCTGATCAGAGGAGCATGACAAATTCCAAAACACAACTAGAAAAGCCTCTCAACATGGGGCTCCGGATGAGAAACATTTTCAGCATGCAGAGTTGCATTTACAGCTATGGGGTGGAGGCGTTTTTGAATACGATATGTTCCCGGCACTTTGTACGACTGCCAGGGCGCAAGGGCCGCTTCTAATTCGTCGCGGCTCTCAAACACCTTCCAGGGTAGTTTCTTCACGCGGTCGGCGAACGCCTTTGTCGGCCGATTCAGGGTGCGCAGGTGCATTTCTGCGCCACGGGGAACATACTGCCACACACGCTCCTGTACATCGTCTGGCAGGGCCTTTACCCTTTCCGTGCTCCCCGGGAAAGCCCGGGCCTGCAGCTCGTCGACGGGGCCTAGAGAGGACCGGGGTAGCAAGGGCCTGTAGACGCGGGCTAGTACCGCGGAGGCGGCAATAATCAAACCTCTCGAGGAGGAAGAAAAACGTAACATGATGGTGCTTTTGCTTAGGCTTTGTTCGGAGTAAATAAAGAGACTTCTGATTTGAAGATGATGTCAACAAAAACTGCTACAAGTTTCTTCTGTAACTTGCAAGATGAAGTAGAAGAACTAAATCCCTGCTAGTAGGAGATCGATGCTGGTCCTTCGTCCTTTGTCATCTCTTGCCATCGTTCTGAATTGCTAACTTTATACCGAGTAGCGTGCTTGTTTGACCGATAGGCCCACAATGAGAAACAGCATGAGGATTCATGTTCAACGCGGTGAATTATGTGCACCGTGTCAGCAGTGTGGTAGTTTTATACTGGATCATGTCAACATTTGGGATCGCAGGTTTTCATGATGTCATTTCATTTTCATCACGAGAGCATTTGGATTTGGGATCTTCGATCATGATGTGCATTCTGATCTCAGGTACATATTTTTTTCTAGGACCAAGAAAAATATATAGAATGTAGCGCTATTCTTCCTCATCAAAACCGTAAAACGGCGGATTTTCTGTTCGCCAGAGCTGTATTTCCGGACCACCCACATGTTGATGCAGTTGCACAAACCTAAGAACACATCCGGACCACCAACAATTCATCTCGGGCCGCGATAACAAGAAGATCAAGATGTCATGATTTGATTTGATTTGATTTGCACACATACAGTCTGTTTGCCGTGCGTAGCACGTAATTCAAAACGTTTGTCTGTCGTAGCTCTTGACTGCAGGCGTCAAGCAGCTTGTGCTCCTGGCTGAAGTGGTGCCAGGCAGCACCATCAGTGTTTGCATCACTCCATTACGTGATTGGAGTTCATTTGTGAACGCATGTATTTCTTCCAGTTCTCAATCTTCATAATCTTCAAACATGCGCCCCAGCGAAATCACGCACAGGACTGTCGTGCTTGCTGGTAGTCGTTATCGCGTGGTTGATTTTGTCGGAGAAAGTGTAGATGAGATTCACGCACTGGCAGGTAGACATTATTAGCGTCATCATGTCATTACTTTCCGTTTCCCTTTTTCCCGTTTTTCCCCTTGCCCTTCTTGCCGCCCTTCTTCTTGACGTTACCATTGGCGCCGCCGTTGCCAGCGTTGTCGCCATCCTTCGGCTTACCCATCTGCATCGGCTTCAGCTTCAGACCACGACTGAAGTACTTGCGGTAGGGGTTGTTGTCGACAACACGGGCCAAATCCATCACCTTACTGTGATGCTCGCCGAGGTGAAACACGATCTGGATCCAGTTGTTGTTTTTCCAGTTGATGTACTCGACCAACTCCGGGGCGTCCGCAATCGACCGCCACAGTTCGACAAAAGCATTCTTCTTTTCGGTGAAGTCGGCTTTCTGGGCGTCGGACCAGTCGTCCTGCAGCTCCGTGAGCTCGGACGATCCGTCGTCCTTGGTTTGGTACTCCATCTTCTTGGGAGATGGCTGGGCACCCTGGAAGTGCGTACCCATCAGGCGGAGGAAGGTCTTCTTCTGCTCCTTGTCGAAGTTCGTCAAAAAGTCACCATTTGGGGAGTTGTCTTTCCGCGGCCAGCGGATTTCCGGAGAGTTGAACTGCACCATCAAGCATCGTTCTTTCTCGATGCGTTCAACACGACGCTGCATCTTCGTACGGTGAGCAGACGATTTTTCGTGTCGTGCAGCGGTGGGGAATAGATACTTACAACAGCAGGTGAAGATACAGCAATAATTTTAGCTAGGGTGCAGGAAAACGAGATTTACAAGCGATCAACAAACAACATGCAGTAGGCCAGTGACAGAGAAGAAACAAGAGAAGAGCAGAACCATGGACGGACTACAGGGAGTGGGTATTTGCGCCACTATGTAGTCGTAGTGGGTGTGTGCGCCACTACAAGCGTGGGTGTGTGCGCCACGCGTCAGATCTTGCTTAAATGGGCGCACAAATTGGAATCATCAAACTATCTTTTTCTTTGAACAACAACACACGCACCGGAGATTTTTTCTGAACAACTGAGAAAGCAAGTTTTTTCAAAAAAGTTGCATTAGCATCGTGTTTAGGAACTAGACAGCAATAGGGTTGACAGCATCAAACGCCTGCAAGTCAGCCATATACTGCAGGACCTCGTCCTGCCGCCTCCCCTTCTTTTGGGCGGGGTCACACGTCTGAGCATGCTGCGTCAACTTCAATGCACATTGAACGCCCTGCCCACTAGTAGCCTTGCCTTCAGTGCCAGTAGTGCCGCACTTTTTACAATGCCAACGGTTGCCCCATGGCAACTGGGTTCGTCCTGCTGCATAGGTCCTTATACAAATGACATTGCCAAAGTCTACACCACTATAATCGACCTTGGAGCACCTAGTCTTGTGTGACTTGAAGCCACTGCCCCCGTCTGGAAAACGCACAAAACAGTGCGGGCATCGGTACTGCGAGATAACAGCGTGGCTGGTGATCAGCTCGCCCTCTTCGTGTACGTTCTTCCGCAGCCGTATCTCGCTCGCACCTGCGTTGACGCCATGACTAGCAAGCAGCTCGTCGCGCCGCTTCTCGACGTTTCCTGCTCCATCCGCAGCGTACGCTGCCAGGCGCTCTTGCTCCTCAATCTTGCGAATGTAGAGCGTAGCCGCCTCGTGCCACTGCTTGCGTGTCATGTCCGGCCGGAGTTGCGCGCGCGCCATGATTTCGAGCCACTGCTTGGCTAGTGTCCTGCGCTGCATCCGCCTGTTGCCTTGCGCACCCGCCGAGACCGTGATCAATCTGCCGTAGATCAGGTGGTGGTCGGTGCGCCCGTCTGGGAAGCGAGCCCGGTACGTGTTCCCTTTTTCTACTCCTTCGCCCGGCTCGTCTCGCCCCATCCGGATCTTGTGCCCTAGGTAGTCGATAGTGATTCTCTCGATTGCTGTTCGCGCACTTTGAATGCCGAACTTTCTCCGTAGCGTGTAGTTGTTCGCCACGCCAACCATTCCCGGAATCGCAGTGCCTGTGATGGTGCGCAGCATCTTGTTGATGAAGACATTGATTTCCTGATAACTGCGCTCGTTCCACAGCCGCACTGCCGCGCTGTAGTAGACATGCGAAAGGACATTGGATTTGATCAGGCTGCCTCGCTTGAAGTAGTTGATCCGTCCGCGCGCCCGTAGTAGAATCGGCTTCCACTCCGCCCACGCTCCGCGCGCCTTCTTCAAGTGCCGCTCCAGGCACACTCCTGCGCTGTGGTACGTAGACAGTTCGCATCCTACAACTTTTACTTTTTCCTCGAATCCGGGTGGTATTGGTGGGGTCCCATCCTTCTGTCTTGGGCCGGGGTAGTGGAAGTGTGGTCCCTGCAGTAGAAGCCGCTCCGTCTTGTCCGGGTGCACCTCTTGGCCGAAAGTAGTCGCTACGTCCTTGATCGTGCTTTCAACCATTGGCGCCTCCCGCAGTGTCGTCGGGAGCGTTGCATCATCTGCAAAAAGCAAGGCGACCACCTTGCGCACCGCTGCGGGGTTGATGTTCTGCTCATCCGTAAAGGCCGCAAGCTTCGACAAAAAATCGCCCGTCGTTGCCAACTTGATGCCGTTTAGCCTGCGCGCCAGTTCCCGATACATGATCTCGCTCAGAATTCCGTAACCGTCGGGGCTGGATGGTCCTCCTTCTTTCATCCCGCGCGTTGCTTTCCACTCTTCAGATGGCTCGCGGTCCACCATGATGTAAAACGTTGCCTTGTCGTGTAAGTGCGCCAGGAATTCCACGTTTGTGCCAGGAACGCCCGCACGCCGCAGGATACGGTATACAAGCTCCCGAATCACGCTTGGAAATGCCTTCTTGAAGTCGATCAACACTAGAACTAGCTCATCCAGTATCGACTCCCGCACTACTGTTCGCGTCTGGTCCGCTATGAACTGCAACATCATCACCAAGTCCGCCGTCGAACAATCTGACCGAAATCCTCGCTGCGTCGCTGTCTCCCGGTAGAAACCGATCCGCTCGAGGTAGTGCTTGAGCCTCTTCTGCAAAATGGTCTCGCACAATTTCGAGAGAAAGGTCGCCACCGCAATGGCGCGGTAGTTGTCTAGCAGCCGCGGATTAAGGTTCTTCCCCTTGTGGAGGGCATTCATGCGCACCAAGTGCGCCGCGTCCGGAATCGTTCTCGTTCTGAAACAATCCTGCACCAAGTTCACTAAGAAATCCCATGAGTCGTCGCCGAGGTGCTTGATGTGGGCAATGTGAATCTGGTCCACTCCCAACGCGCAGTCTTTCATCTGTTTGACACAGTGAGCGATCTCGCCTTCGTCGGGTATGCCCCACATCGGGTCCACAGATTCCGGGAGTTGGTCCAGGTTTCTCTCCAGGGCCTCCTGAAATCCTTGCGGGACCTCTGCCGTTCGCAACATCAGCTTGCTGAAGTGCTTCTTCGCGTCTTCTACGGTGAACGGGATCGCCTTTCTCACCCTTGCTCCCGCCGTTGGTTCGAAGATTACACCTGTGCGCCGTAGTCTTGCGTAGTCAATTCTACCGCACTGTCCATACTCCGCCTGGCACTCGTCTGCAATTCGGTCGATGTAGTCCTCAAAGTCCAACTTCTCATCAGCTCGGTAGTCTTTCTCGATCGCCCGCAGTCTCCTGTTGTACTGCTGCCGCTCGTTCGCGTCCGCTGCTAGAAATCGGGAGTACAGTAGGTCCTCTTTTTCGTTCTTGTATTCGCGGAATTTCCGTACATTCAGCCACGGGGGATACTGCTGCGCCCCCCTCTCCTGATTTGCCGGAACGACCGCCGTCGCGCTGTTCGCTACTACTGTCGTGAACTTTTCCCACCTGCTGGCAAGGCTGCTGCCTCCGTTCTGCTGCTCCTTCCGAAGGTTGGCATCCGTCTCCGCTGCAAAAGCCGTCTGCGCTGTCTCGTCGCGCCGAAGCGCTTCATACGGTGGGGACGGCGTAATTGTCATTACTCGGCGTCGGATTTCGCGCTTGTCCTTCTGCGAAAGCCCTAGCTTGACAGCCATGCGCTTGCCGCGGTGGTCGGTGAGAAATTTGGGCTGGATGGTCTTCACGTTTCCAAAATGAACCTGTCGCGATGTGTAGAAATAGTCAATCTCGTACCATCGCCCGGTCGCGGGATGCCTCCACGTGCCTCTTCTGTGGATGGACTTAAAGGTGTCCGGAATACACAACATGTTATCGATTGCAAAACGCATGTTGTTATGTCCCGGACGGGGGTTCGCGGGTGGTTCCAACAGCAGGGCCGAGCCGATCGCCGCTGCAGCGCCTGCCTCTTCATCCTCTGGACCTCGGGGCAACTGGGAAATTGCTGAGTTGAAGTCTCCGCCGAAGATGATGCTGCTGGTACCTGTCGCAAACAAAAGTTTTTCGCGCCAAAGCAAGAACTGGTCCAGTTCTGCGAAGTCCGCAACCGTGTCGCTTGGCTGGTATCCCACCGCAAACCACGTCCCGCGTATGAAGAGCGCCATAATGCGGGGGCCGAAGAATTTGACGACCGGTCTGATGAGAGATTTTCCATCCGCTGCGAACAGAATGGACTTGTGCAAGACGATGGCCACTCTACCTCCTCCATAAACGTAGTGCTGGCCGTGGGTGAACTCGTACCGCTTGATGTGTGCACCACGTGCGCCGCTCCACTGAACGTCGGAAAGGAGCGCGACCTTCGCCTTGTTAGCCGCGATGTGTTGGAACACACCGCGGACTTTCTCCGCCTGTTGCACCTGCTGGAGGGGTGCCGACTGGTCAACACCCTCCAAGTACCGAAAGTTTGCCCGTTGACAGTTCTGCGTCAGTACAAAGACCCAGTCGCCTGGTGCTACCGGTTGATTGCAGGCTCGGTGGGGTCTGCGGATCCTGGTCGGGTCTCTGCGACCGCCCATGACCCGCTGGTGCTGCACGAGAAGAAAGCAAAGAGAGATAACGACTAACAGCATGCTCGCGGACCTGACAATGAAGCGCCCGGTGGATCCGGAGTCTACTACGCCGGGGCGCCCTCGGTAATCAGTCTATTTGAAGCTCCTCACATCGTTCGTCGCTCCGTCGTCGCGTAGGAGTTTGCAGCGGAAAAGACAAAGACGGCGCGCTTCCCTTTTACCCGCGAGGTGGTGATGTGAGGGGGGACGATGCGAAAACACTCATTCTGCCATTACACCCCAATCATTTTGTGACCCCCAAAAAGAAAAAATTCCTCACGATGAGGGTGGCGCAATTGTTTCAGCCACATATAAGTAAAGAAAATGATACGCAACATTATTGCACCTTGAGCCTTCTTCTTACCTTATAGACTGCTCCAAGATGTCATGATCCACATTAATCTCTATTTTATCATTTCTTCCAGCGCTTCCCTTTCCTGTTTCAGCAAATCCTGGCAGCTTGTGGATTGACCGTAAAAACGGCTCAAGAGTTCTTGTCGTTCTTGCTGGTAAGAAGTGAAAGTACGCATGCTGGCTTTACATTTGATATTATTTGAGGACAAAAAAAATAGTCCACGGCTACTTTGTTCCTTCTCAATTTCTCGTACCAGAACTTGACCCTCCTCGTAGTCGTACTCGTCTCGGAGCAATTTTTGTATCAATTTCTTCGCCTGGTGTTCCACCATTTTTTCCAGACAGGAGCTCGGGGTTGAAGTGGGGACCACGTTGAAGTCCTGCTCTAGCAGGGTAGTAGAAGAGGAAGTAGTAGCTCCGGCTCCTGTATCAACTGTAAAAATGTCTGGGTCTGGAAGATTCTGAGACTTGTCATGCACGTGTTGCATGAGCCCTGATGTCTGTGATGCATGCCCTAGCATCACCGATTTTTCGAGGGCTTCGCGATGCCTATTCGGCATGACAAATGCCCTCTCCGCGTAGCAAAAAATGCGTTCCCTTTGCTGCTCATGCAATACAGATTTTTTTGGAATCCAAATTCAGCATCACAAGTTGCATTCTTCCAAACCCGGACATTTTTACACTTGATATCCTGTACTTCTAGAGATGAAACGAGATGTTGATCCCGCTGCCAACTCGTAGGCTATTTCCAATTGTGATTCGAGATCGAGATCCTGAACCTGCGCAGCTCCACCCCCGCAAGGAAAACTTGGAGCCCTTCTTGTTGTGCCATATCTAGTATCCATTTTCGCATGAGAGCAACTTCTATTTTCCTGCCTCTTTTTTCCGTGCAGGAGCTGCTGCGTCCCGTTGGTTGTAGCGTAGTTTTTGCGCTTCTTGGATGTTGTTGCCTTCGACGTCGACGAAGATAATGTTGCACTATCTGGCGAGTGCTGCAATGTTGGCAACACAGACGTTCCACCTCCTTCAACATGATCTTGTTCATCTCCGTTTATTTGGTGACACAGCTGGTAGTACTGCGCATTCAAGAAGAACAAAGTGAACAATGCCGGACTAAACACCGAGCGGTACCTATCGCAAGAAAAAAGTGTTACAGTTACATATTGTCATGCAAGACTGGCAACAGAGACAACCTTTCTCATGCAGGAAATGCTTCGGCGCCTCGTTTCCTTGCTGTTTTCCCTTATGATCTTCGCATTACAAGTTTTCTCTGCCACACAGAGAAAATTTGTGATGCAGAAACTCCAACAAATGTGTAACTGTAACACTTTTTTCTCGTGATAGTACCTTTCCAACCGGTTTGTTGTATCTTCCACTACTACTTCTCCGTCTGTTACCGCGTTATTTTTCTGCGTTTTTCTTGAAGACGATGGTGTCAAGTCCACAAACCAGTTCTCCTGGCACAGCAACCCGTGCAACTGCAACACCGAGAGGATCATGTTGACTCTAGTGCGGCCCGCATGAGGACAAACTTCAGCATCTCGTGGTTCCTCATCCTGAGCCTGATCCTGTAGCACAAACTGCAAGACAAATTTCCGGTACTTTTCTACGTCGAAAAACGCCTTGCGTAGACAGGTGAATCCGTAGGTGCAGAGGAAATCGAAGTTGTCCATTTTCGTGCTGTAACAGATGAAACACTGGTCGTTTCGTTTGATCCATCTCGCGGCGCGAAACGTGTAGGAACGGCTTCCCTTCTCGTAGCCGCACAAAGCACCGACAGTAGCTCCTGCTGGTGTTGTTCCACCTTCGTCTGCGGTTATTGCATCGCCCATAGCAACGTCGGCATTTTGATTTTCCCTGTCCTGTTGCAGCGGTCCCTGCTCTGGAGAAACAAGATCTTCGTCGTCATCCGCCTGCAATTCCGCGAATCTCAGGTCGCTATTCAAGAAGTCCCCGTAGGGGACGAGACAGAGGTGCTTTCTGGACGAAGAATGTTGGCCAAGAATATTAGATGAAGTTGTGTGGTTCCTGCTCTTTGTAGTGCTTTTTGAAGCTGCTGCTGTACCTGTTTCTTCGCGAAGAAAACACGAGCGCGTCCATACCGTGCCATAAGCCCACAGGAACCGGTTGGTGTTTAAGCGAGGTGAGGTTTTGGAAGATGCTTTGTTCATCTTATGTGCAACATCTGGCGAGGCCGCGGCTGCGGCTGCTGCATTGAAGTCGTCCGCTTGATGTCGCGGAGCTTTTGTGACGTGTATTAAATGTTGATCCCCTTGTTCACCATGTTGTTCGAAAAAATCCCGGAGAATTTCTTCGACGATCTCAAATACAGTGAAAACCGTTTGGAATTCGCGCTGCAGCTTCTGTTGCCGCTTTTCGCACAGAGGGAGGATGTGCTGTCGTGTACTTGTATTCTCCCGCTTTGACGATGATGTTATTTCACTTTCAGGTGATTGCGAAGATAAAGCTCGAGATAACGGCGAAGTAGCAGAAGTCTTGGCGGACGTTCTCGTCTTCTGATCATCTTGTTCCACCTCGCTATGGCAACTTCTACTCTCGCGGGGGCTCGACTCTACTTCTACCTCCAGGTGGCTGCTCGACGACTGGATGAACAACCCGCCTGCTGCTGAATCCACTACAAATATGTCTGGGTCTGGAAGGTTCGAACTTGTAATGCTAGCTCTCCAACATACCTAGGGAATCTGTATTGCATAGCCAACAAAAGTCGCAGCCTCTTTTGTACATGCAAAAGTGCAGTTTCTCATGCGGATTGCGTATGAGAAAGTGTTCTGACAAGTTGTCATGCTGTTTTGCATTCGGAACTGTTTCCGTCATCCACATTTTAGCATCACAAGTTTCCAGACCGCGACATTTTTGCAATGCATATGCTGCGTCCTCACAAGACGAGGTAGAAAACAATGTCCACGCTGGAATGCCCGGATAGGATTTTGGCAAAATGTTTAGGAAGGGCTGGTAAAAGGAAGAATGCTTTACTTCTCTTTCATCTACGACTCCATGAGAAGCAGTAGTACTGGAACCTCTTCCATCAGAGCTCCACTGATCAACTCGTGTCTCGTACAACAGCATACAGACCAGCAACACATCTTCCGCGGTGCAGTTCATGACGTCAGCAGCTCCGTGTTTGCTTCTTCCACTGGAGCTAGAACTGGAAGACGATGTTCCGGACAAACCACACGAAGAACTGCAGCTCTTCTGCAACCGCATTTGCCACGACAATTGCCCGTCATGACGCACTGAACTTGTTGTCGAAGCGGCGGACGAGGACCCAGGAGACGCTGATAATTTTTTGTCTTTATTCGCCTGAAGATGATCTGCTCCCTCCGCCGCCATCAGCTTCCCGTAGAAAAACCGCACTACCGGGTGGTCAAAGTCGTCGGTCCGCAAGAGCACTTTTTCCGGGATCCGCACCATCACCTCGTTCGGACGAAAAGCTCGGTTCGCTCGCAAACCTCGACCGGTGTCCGGGAAGTCGTGGGGCTGAGTCTGGGCCAGCATTGCTGGGTCCGTGCCATTTTCGAGGAGCCAGGCGTGGAACTTGGCGCAGCGAAATTTTTGCTGGTCGTCGTCGATCATGTCCATTTCATGATCGGGGGCTTCCCTACTAGATGTTATTACTGGTTTATTCCTTGGGTTCTTCTTCTGCATCATTTTTGCTTGCCCAAACCCAAAGGGCCGCGGGGTGTTTTCTACTAAGTCGGAGCTTGCCGTTTTCTAAAATTCTTGTCGAGGCTACTTAAAAATGCTAAGGGGGGACTGCCTGAAATTCGAATTTCAGAACTGCTGCATCCATGTTTGGGGAATAGGGAAAAATATAAGCGGGAACTCGACAGAGCACTAGCTTGGGGGAAAGAAATTCTACTTGTCGGGGGGGGCCTTGCTAGGAAAACTGGGCAAGAATGCTGTTGAAACACGCAGAGCGAGTGGAACGAATGTTGTGCACCACCTATCGAAATTGTGCTACAAAGTACTTACGATCAGGACCAGCTAGCCTCGGGAACGGACATCTTTCGATATAGCAACACGTTCGCCAGCCGGTCGTGTGTGTCCACTCTTGGCTTCGATCGGGATCCGGATCATAACGTGGGAAGATCATGACTTGACGATGCAATATCAATCAGCATCACATTGTTCACAAATCGTCACGACCGGAGAAGATGGATCAGCATCTTCTGATCTTGTTTTTCATCGTCATCTGATCTCCTGCAGTGCTTGTTCACGCATTCGCTACACGAGGACAAGCGTGGGCGTGGCTGGGCATCGAGGATCAGGCGAAGGTGCGCTTCCGGGACTTCCTGCGCAATGCGAAACCGCGACGAACAGGGCTATTATCGCATGGATTTTTATGTACGCGGACCACACAGCGATCGCTTCACGAACTGTGCACGGAACAAGAAAGCGGTCGCGACAAACAAGCCGCAACTGCTTTCTGCTCGTCGTGGGCATTCGAACTTGTCTGCTCGTCGTGGCCTTTGATTTTGGCAAAAAAGTAAAAAGCGGATCATTATTTGCTAGTACAAGTTCGGCCGGAAGTAGTGAGATTTCGGCAGATGATAAACACATTTTTCTGTAGAAATCAATCACTTGAACTGTCTCGTTAGTGATCATTATTTTGCCAGGGCGATTATGAATCGTTGAATCTGCTCTCAGAGTGAGTTTTGATTTGACAAAGTATTCTCGTGCGATAAACAACTTTGACTACGTGTTGTGAAAGCATGTGGTCTTGTTTTGAGCAATCCAAAATCGGAACTTGTTACGAGTGAATAAAACATCAATCTTGCTGTAAGGTGTAAAGGTTTTTCCGACGACCGTTGTCGACGTCGACCTGACCTCTACGAATCAAACATTTTCTATCCAAAACTGCAGTTGTACAGAAAACCACTATAGTGTTCATTTTGTCGCGCTTGCAAAAGGAGAGAATAAAGCTGGAAACAACAAACTTTCGCACCCAGTTGTATAATGTACAGAAAGACGAGAATCTAGAACGACTTGGTTCCGTCGTTTGTGCTTTTACACACGATGGTTAACAGCTCAGTTGCTGTCACCCATCGATGCTTCGGCTTCCACCTGCGTGGAGGCCGCTTCGGAATGCGCCCCGTTGTGTGGAAGTGAAAGCTGCTCGATACAACGACCTGTGTTCATCTTGTAGCGCACAGCAAGTGTGGTTGTGTGTCCTTTCTGCATAGTCCACTATGCATGACAAAGCGGTTTGTCATGCAAACCCGCAGGGAGTGTAGGAGCCTCCAGCATGTTGACACACTTCATCACAGGCACTGTTAAAGCTTCACTGTTTCCACTTTCATACATGCACCAGTTCCCAGGGCTTCTCGAATTCCAAATCACGCTGATTATCCTGTGCAAAAGTATCGTACTCGTAGTAATTGCAGTCATGCATTTACAAATTTTTTTCTCAAGGTAAATCCGCATTGCAAATCTTATTTCTCATGCTGAGGAAATTTGCAATGCATTTATACGAGTACGATACTTTTGCAGTTCATACTGATCCTCCAAGCCCAACTTCTCGAAACTGTCGCCCAACTCACTCCACTCGGCGTCGAGATCGTCGAGATCGTCGGAGGGGGAAGCTGGGTCCTCCGTCGCTGGGCCAGCAGTAGCTGCTCTGTCGACGGCTTTCATCGCACCTGTGAACCATCATCAGGAGGTGAAAATAAGCTGCATGCATCTGTAGCTGTACCTACCATCACAGAAGGTGATCATGCATAACCTTCCTTAATTCTAAATGCATTCGTTCTTCTGTACGGAACAATAAACGCCTCGAAACAAACGAACGAGGTTCTTTTCTATTTGTTTCGACCCTCTTCAAGAGTTGCAGTTGTACCAATCTTCTCCCCCTCCTGCTGCACTCCTTCCGCACCGACAAGACCCGGCTCCTCATCTAACAAAATCGGTTCCACTTCATCCACATTTTTCCAATTCCCCTCATCCAACATATCAAACAACACCCGCAGCCCCGTCTTGTAGTTCGCAGCCTCTTTTTATGAAAGTGCACAAGTCCGCCTCCCCCTCATTTGTGTTGCATGAACAGCAACAAGTGTCAAAAAGAATGCAGGGTTTGCATGACAAGTTTGGACAGGAGCGTAGTGCTATTTGGGTTGCCAGAACTTGTCATGCAAACAGTGCCAAGAGCCAAGGCGTATAATTAGGTACTTTGCATGACAAATGAGGGGGAGCAGGGGGGGTTGTGCACTCTCATACATTTTCCTTGTTTTCCTTCTCGCTGTCGCTGCTCGTTCCAGAGGTGCTGGCAGAGGAAGTGGTCGCAGGAGATGAGGAGGACGCAGCTGTCGATAAACCGCCTTCGCTCTTCGGACTCCCGACGTTTCCCGTTGTAGTTTTCGACGCTTTCGTCATCACAATCGTTGTTTGGAAGTCTTTGTCAACTACCGGTTTCGGAATCAGTGTCGTTTTCTTATCGGAACTTTCCTCTTGCAGTTTCGCAAGTAACCGCATCGCGTCGACTTCTTCGTTGTGCTTGTCCGCAAAGACAAACTTCTTTTTCGTGGTGAACGGGTAAACACTTTTGTCCACAACTTTCGGTTGATGTACCGCCTGATGAAACACTACAGCGTTCTTGTCCTTATCAGAGGACTCAATATTCTTATTTGCGTTGCTGCTGTCGCTATTCGCCACCTGCACGGTTTGCTTACTCAAAACGAAAGTCGGTCTCGGGACGGAGATTTCGGGAGACAAAGAAGAAGTGCTAGCTCGGGATAATGAACTTTTCGGACTGGCCGAAGAGGCGGAGGGGGAGAGGGGTGTGACGACCATGTAGTTGTGGCTTCTTTCCGCTTCGGGTTTCGCTTTCGGCAGGATCGGGCCAGGTTTGTTCCGGGGTGTCGTTGTGGTGGTCGTGATATGCATCGCAAAAGTATCCCTAGTAATCGTAGGCATGCATTACAAATCTTACATCTTAAGGTAGGCCCGCACTACAAATTGCATTTTTCATGCTGACGAAATTTGTCATGCGGTTTCTACTAGTAGTACGATACTTTTGCAATGCATACGTGAGGCTCTCGTTTAGCCGCTGTTTTTCGTACATCTCTCGGCCGTGGTCCGGGTTCGTGTCTGTTTCCATGCTTTTTTTAATGTTTTTCCCAGTTGAAGTAGAAGTGCTTGTAGCTGTACTTTTGTCCTCCTCTTGACGGCGGCGGCTCTCCGTAACATCAATTGCTTCCTCGTCCACGTCCATCGGGTCGTCCGCACGGGTAGTTTCCGTCGCGGCTTCTTGCGCGATTTCTCCTCTTTTCCCTTCCTCGTCCGCTTTGTGCGTGGTTTTTGCTGTAGTGGTGGACGTCACCCTTCCCGCAGTTGGTGGAGAAAGGGTTTTGTTCCTCAGCCCACGCAAACGCCGTCCGTCACCGAATAGAGAGACCCAATCTGGGGGAAGTTGTTGGCCCTTGTTCTGGGTGGAAGCTGGTAGAAGTTCTGCAGCTGGGCTGGACGGGACGGCGGCAGTAGGCGCGGACGGCGTAGTAGGGACAGAAGGAGACGAGGCAGCCGCAGCGGCAGCCTGTGAAGGGTTGATGGTGAAGTTATGCAGGAGGGAAGGTTCAGTGGCTATCAGAACCACTCTCCTAAGTCAAAGCTGTGCTGAGACTCTGTTGCAACATTATGCGGAAAATGTTACAACGAGGCAGAACATACACATTCATCAACATGTTGAAATTATATGTCGTAAAAGCATTATACGCCAGAAGTAGCAGAAGTTCCCATCTGCTGCTGTTGTATCAAATTCAGTGCGGTCGCAAAATCCTGCCTCGACTTTTCGATCCTCTCCAGCTGCCTCTTCCGCATTTCTTCATCCTGTTCAGAAAGGTCTGCGGAGCTCCTCCGCAACGCCTCTTCCAGAAACTTTGGGCGAGAAGCGTCGACGGCCCCTTTACTTTTCAACCTAGGAGTTGTCGTGTGGTCCCGAGCCGGTGGAAGTCCTCCTTCCGATGGGTACCAAACATCTGCAAAGGGGTTTGTTGCACCGCTGCTCGGCCCAGAGAGGGTCTTGGACGGCGGCACCTGTTGCCGGCCAGCGGAAGATGATGAAACAGGCTTTTCTTGCTCTTTTGAAGAGGAAGAGCCAGAACTAGTACCTGCAGGGGCTTCATTTTTCAACATCATCTTCGCGCTGTTCTTCCTTTCCACCCGATCTGCTTCTTTCATGGCCGCTTGTTCATTGTTCTGCGCAACCATCTCGGCCCAAGGGTCATCATCGAGAAGATCCGCCTCTGGTGTGTCAACACGGTGGCCCCAATACTCCCAGGGGTCGAACTTCAGGTCTAATTCATGGTCCGCTGCGCTGTTTGTTTCGGTAGGAAAAGACGGATTCTTGTTCCATCTGCCCCCATTCGTCGTCGTAGTCTCAGCTGAAGCACTAGCACTACTAGCATGGCTTGCATCCGTAGAGGTTTTCGTCACCCAAACGCCTGGGGGCCCGCTCTTACTGGCCGTGGAGTAATGCCCGCTTGTCTTCTTTGACGTCGAGTAGTCGGGCGGGGTGTCGTATCGGTAGTAATCGTCGAAGCCGTTGGGATATCCAGGAGAAAACACCCATCCCCATCCAATTTGTCATGCAAAAAATGCATCAGCCCCAGTGTTTGTCATACAAAAAATGGATGGAGATGGGTGTTTTTTCCTGGATATGGGACGCAGGTCCGAGTCTTCCGACTCCTCAGAGGCGTACGTTCCGTGGTGCTGGTCTACTTCTTGGGCTGCTGCTGCTGCTATCAAATGTAAAAGTGTCTGGGTCTGGAAGAATGCAACTTGTCATGCTAAATCTGAAGCATGCAAAAATTTGCGTTGCATGATTCACAAAAGTCGTCCAGTTTTGACCAAGTCGGGAGGGAGTTTCTCATGCAGGATAGGCATGAGAGAGATCGCACAGAATCTGTCATGGTAGGTCCTGCATTCCAGACCTCGCGGGCCATGGAAAAGCTGCATGACAAATCGCGCATTCTTCCAGACCCAGACATTTTTGCATTTGATAGCTGCGCCGCTGGAGACAGTTGCCGCTGTCGACATCACTTGTTGTGTATCACTGCCGGTCGCTCCCATGCTGGCAGCGTTGGCCGCCGAGGGGGCAGTGTTGTGCTGGTAATCATAACTACCGCTAGTTGTCGTTGTTCCTGTCGGCTGGTAATTGTCCCAGGGAGAAGTGAAAGTCGCCGCTCCTCCTGCTGCACTAGCACTATCAGCATGCTGGCTCGTGGCCTGCGCCGGCTGGTGCACGCCTTGTGGCTGCATGGTGATCCAGGAAGCGTAGTGATCGTCGCGGGTTGGAGTTGCAGAGGAAGCTGCAGCGGTATTTTGCAAAGATGTTTTTTGTACCCAGTGAAGATCGTTGTGGTGTTCGTGTTGAAAAACTTGCTCGAGGCACATAGCTACAATCCTGAGTTACGTTGCCATGCGCAGCGCAAAATGTTTGCATGCGCGATAGCTCCGCTACCGCACCACCCTATGCTGATCCACTCGCCTACGCCGCGGCATAACGCGATGGATCTCGGACATGGGACGGCCCAGTGTCGGGCTAAGCTCAAGTAAGTACACTTCCATCTGTAAAATCCTTGGCACTGCCGCGGACAGAGACTTACTACCGCGGGGGCAATGACGTAACTTGCAGTTTTTGTAGATTCACTCACGTACACGAATCTTCTGACGATGTAGCGCCATCGCTAAAAGCGGCCGCAACTGCATCTGTAGTCTGTATAGCTCTTGGCGCAGGCAGAGGTCTTGCCACCGTGTTGGTTGGCCGTTGCGATGTGAAACTGAGAAAATCATCAACAAATTCACAGGAGAAGGCACTCGACTAATGACCACACTGCGCCGGACCAAGTTGGCCCGGAGGACTTGAAAAATGTTGAAGAATTGCATTGTTGCAAGAGTCGACCCGTATGGGGCACTTATCGGGCCCACCACCCTGAAAGGGCTTGCGTTTCTTACACTTGTAGTGCCAGCGCTGCCAACGCCAATCTGATGCACTTGATTCCCTTCCTGCTGCCGCGCAGCAGTGTATGCTTGCGCGACGTCAACGCCGACCGTTCCTGATCGAGGTGCGGCTTCAGGTTCAGGCTCTTCGTTATCACTCATGATGCGAGTACTAGAAACTCCTAAACTTGACATGAAGCACTTTGAGGAACTCGCAAACTTGAGACTGATCCAAAGAAGATCACACTAGGTGAAGGTTGGAAAGCAAAGAGCAGCGAAGTACTAGAGGGGCTTGTCGGTTGAAGTAATCAAGTGCTTGCCAACTTGAATGACACTAGAGTGGGGAAATTGCTGACAGCCTTGCTGTAGGAACTGTTGAGTTTATCAACTTTGCAACTGGATTTTGTTGCGTGCTTGTTCCTCTTCTAACCACACCCCAGAAACCGCAATTAATAGAGGGGCTATACGCTGATAAAGCGCCGCAACTAGTCAACAAAGCAAAAACCTACTTCGGGGCGTGTAGGGGGTCATGGGCTGACATTTTGATTTTTGAAATTCGAAAACTGGTCGGGTCCCGAGGGTGGAAGTGGTCGCTTTTGGATACGGCCAGACGACCGACCGTACCTACCCCCCCCTTTTCGGTATCGAAAAGGGGGCCCATTAATCGTACGGCCTCGAAGATGTTTTTTGTACCCAGGGAAGAAGAAGATCGTTGTGGTGTTCGTGTTGCTGTTTGTCATAATTTTTTTGATCGGATCTGTAGGTACCGCCCCAGCTGTATCCCGTCCAAAAATCGTCGTCATAGCTCTTCCAGGTATTTACGTCTTGATGTTCATCTTTCTGTTGCTGCTCCGCAGCAGAAGAAGTCGCAGCAGAAGTACCACTATGACCACCATTCTGGACTTCCTTCTTCTTCCACTTGAATCCAGCAGGGGTCGTCGTCGTACCACTACCACCACTGCCAAACCCAGCATTGTTGTACTTCCCGACCGTCATCCTCATCCTGCCCTCCTCCAGCTGTTCCTCGTCGATCGCTGTCACGGGGTCGTAACTGTACGACCCTTGCCGGGAATAAAAGTGGGGATGGTCAAACTCCGGTCGACGATTGATGGATTGCAAGGGCAAGCCGGAAACAGGGACTGTCGCCGCAGCTCGTGATGATCCAGAAGCTGCTACTGCTGCAGTGGCAGAGGGTCCACCAGGTGCAGTCGTGGCTCTCACTAATTCGTCGTCGTCATTGTAGGGCTGACTATTTCCGAATTTCCGCCAAGTCGTGTACGGGTGGGGTTTCGGGCCCGGAGTGGTCATTTGTGTTGCTGTTGTGTAGTAGTGGTTCGTCGTCTTATACGACCCGTTATAATTTGTTCCGAACGCACGGACCCCCGGTTGTTCTTGTTGATGTTCGGCCTGTATCCTGTGCAAAAGTATCGCACTCGTACTAATTGCAAATATGCATGACAAATCTTCTTCCTATATATAATGGTAGAACAGCATTACAAATTCCGCTTTTCTTCTTGCCAAAATTTGTGATGCAATTTATACTAGTACGATACTTCTGTAATGCATAGCCCGCATCGACGCCGCCCAAGATTGGTTTTCGTTGCCGTCGCGCTCCTGCCGATCTTGGTTGTAGTTGTGGCCAACGTTTTTTCTCCAGTATTCCGCAACCTGTTCTACTTGCTCTTCCCGCGCCTTTGGTTGCGGATATCAAATGCAAAAGTGTCTGGGTCTGGAAGATTCTGAGACTTT
The DNA here is from genome assembly GCA_905178155.1 of Amoebophrya sp. A120. Taxonomy (NCBI): domain Eukaryota; class Dinophyceae; order Syndiniales; family Amoebophryaceae; genus Amoebophrya; species Amoebophrya sp. A120. The sequence continues at coordinate 3,561,863 of CAJINV010000002.1, read as the reverse complement.
TCATGCATGTTTTGCATGACCCAGAACGTCTGTATATGCACGACCTAGCATCACAGATTTTTAGAGAACTTCCTGATGCCTACTCCGCATGACAAACGCCCTCTCCGCGTAGCACAGACTTCTAGACTCCTCTTGCTGGTCATTCGTTCGTTCGTGTGGATCGGCTCTGCCGACCGGGTAACCCATCGCCTTGGTCATGCAATACCGATTTTTTAGAGTTCAAAGTTAGCATGACAAGTTCCACCCTTCCAGACTCAGACATAGTTGCATTTGATAGCGGATACCGCGAGACGACCTCCGAAAATGGCGGCCAGGGAGCGGCTGTCGGCGGCTCCGGGTTCATGTCAAGGTGGGCAACAATAGGTGTCTCGCTTGGTGCAGCTGCAGCTCGCGGTTGATTTTGGTAGTAGTGCTGCGGGTGCATTGCAGGACCTTGGGGTGCTGCGAACCTGATCGTGCCGGGAAGTGCAGAAGCTGAGGGTCCTGTAGTAGATTGTCGCGATTGATGGTGTTGCTGTTGGTGCGGAGCTGAAGCAGGTCCTGCCTGCTGCTCCCAGGAGGCTCCGTGGTAAGTTTTTTTCCCGACTTTGATGCGACCTAACCCTTCTACAAGGGTCACCATCGAATGAAAACTCGGGTCTTGGAGAAACAAGAGGGCCGACGAGCATGCGGCGGCCTTCCTGCCACTTCTTGCCGATCCTTTTGAGGACCTCATCTTGCGATGTGCGGTTTTGGTTCCGAAAAACCGAAACAAATATTCAGAATTTTTCACAAAACGTGCTAACAAGCAGCTAGGCGTACTTTGCTGTATTGGATATGATCACTCCAAGCAGGTTTTTCAGAAAATGTTCCCGCACATGGCCTACTGTTTTGTGGCGAGGAGAAGGTGATCATGAGAAAACATAAAAACATAAAATCCGTGAAAATTTTGAAGAGTATCAAACTCGCTAGAAGAAGTGCGCATAAGATCGACGCCACATGTATGGCTTATGTCCGCTGCTGCTTCACGGAGAAATCATGTCGGGAAAATTCCTTTGCAAAAAAAAGTGTTGTAAACAAGAAAACACTACGGGTGCTGTCGATCAAATACCTTACTTCCAGGTCACCTCTAGTACAAAAAGCAAGGGCAAAGAGCTTCAACTTGCTTCTTCAACAAACGCGCGGATCTGAATCAGTGAAAATAACAGATGGTGAGCAGGAGATGATAGAAAGGATCTTTCAGCACTTCTTTGGTGCGACGTCACCGCGGTCACAATGGAACATCGAAAGCAGAGTGCGTGCACAGAACACTGGAAGGATAGACAAAGCTCGGTCCTCGAAATGATCCCTTGCCAAGCGAAACAACAGCTGATTTTTATTTTCTGAGTTTGCAAGAGCACAGGAGTGAATAGGCATGAGAAGGAAAAAGTAGAGTTCAGCGTTGAAAACGAGTCGCAATGTCATGTCTAAGGCCATCATCTGAAAAGCCCTTATGTCCTACAGACAACTGCGCCTGATACTGGTTCATCTGTTCACCAATCACTTATCCCCCTTCTTAATCACCGATGCTTTGTTCAGCTTTTTCTTGTTCGTTTTCGCTTTTTTCATCCGCTTGTCTCGAACGGACAATTTCTCTTTCTTCTTACCAGTACTATTATTCACGTACTTCAACCCTTTCCGTTCCCTCTTCTCGATCCTTTTCCTGACCTTAATATCCCGCCTCGTCTCCGTTGGCCGGACGGTGATTAAGTCTTCGGAGTTTTCGTTTTCATCGTCATTATCGTTAAATTTTTTCTCCGCCTCCTCGCTGTCTTCCCCGTCCAGCATGTTCTCCATCTCTTCCTCCAATTTCTTTTTCGCCAAAAATTTCTTCTTCACCCGCTTCTTCTCGTCGTTCTTCTGGACCTGGCGGAGCTTGCTCATCCTTTTTTTCTGGTCAAACAGCGAGTGAATGATCGTACGTGGTTTGTCGGGGAGAATTTTATTTTCCATATCCTCATCGATATTAACCGGCTCTGGCGCTTTGAAGTTCTTTTCCCGATCGGGGAGCTTGTTCAAGCAGCCGTCTAAGGCGGCGAAGATGTCGTTCTCCTTTCCGATTTGCTTGATGGTTACCTTGTTACCATTTTGTTCCTTGCTGCCTTTGTCGGAAGTAGCTTGGGTGACTGCTAGTTTCTTCTCCTTATTCTCCAACCTGGCGAGCCGCTTTTTTTCCAACTTTTGCTTCTCCTCCTCCGCGAACTGGTAGGTTTTCTGCAGATGCGTCTGCTTCGTGTTGCGGTTGTTTTTCTTCGCCATTTTGCTCCTGTTTGGAAATCTAAAATACAACGAGGAAGTGATTTGAAGTCGCTGAGGCAACTACTTAGTACGTGCTAGGCTACACGCTACCTGAAGTAAAAACACTTTCCCTTCTGAGCTCGTAACGTTTCTTTACGTTGCACCAAAAACCGCCTTGCAGATGTTGATCGTGCCTGTCGAGATTTGGTTCCAAATTGCTGCGGTGGGAAGGGAAGATTTTCAGATTCGACGAAAAGCTTGAGTGGGATCATAATTTACGTCCAAAAACTCAGATTGAAATTCATCACGTGATCACAGGAAATTGCCATTGCAGCGGAACATGGCAAGAATTTTTGTCGAGGTAGAAGAACTACCCGCTGCCAAAAATAAAAATTCGTGTTGATCTTTTTGAAGTGGAGCCAACACTCGATTCTGATCCAGAAAGAGGACAGGAAAAGATTTTCGTAGCGGATCTTGGAAGAACTGGAACTCTTTTTCGAAAATTTTCACTTTGCTTGTTGTGAAGAACATCGTTGTATTGCAGCCGAGAAGTAGAACGAATTTGCTCCCAAAGGGACAGGACCACTGTTGGCTCCACAATAGAGCAAGCGCTGCACTCAGTTTGTTCTTCTGCTGCTTGGAATCAATCGACAGTCGCTGTTGTACAACTCAAGTTATTGTCGCTTTCATGTTGTAGTACTTTTGCGTTGTGTTGGGTAATGTACCAGTTGCAGTTCTACAACTCGTTGTAGGGTCCGCAAAATAGACAGAAAACCTCATTTTCCCCCAAACCGCCTTGCCATTTTCATTCGATACTCGATCGCCTTGACCATCTTCTTCCAGGACTGCACCGACACAGGCCCAGTTTCTTCTTCGTAGTCGTCTCGGTCCTGTAGTTTCGCTTCCATAACCCTCGCGGCTTCCAACCCGAGCTTGGCATATTTCAGTTTCTCTTTGTAGTTGACGGTGGACTTTGAACTTCTTGACCTTCCGGCATTGTCTGCACGCGCATCCTCGGAAGGCCCGCGGAAGTAGAAATCGCAGCACTCCGCGGCGATTCTCCCGTAATCTCGAATGTCTTCTGGCCTGAGCAGCTTCTCCTTCTCTAATTATCCTGAGCAAAAATGTCCCCACACCAGAGTCAAGATGGGAAATCTGCTAGACAAATCAACCAGCTTTGGTTGTTTCGCATGACAAATTTGTCCTTGTAGAGTAGTCCTTTTTAGCTAGTTCAGAAGCATCACAGATCTAACACGTCATGCTGATTCTAGCGGCACAAATTCCAAAACATGACTAGGATATGTCTCTCATGGGGCTCCGCATGAGAGACTTTTTTGGCATGCAGATTTGCATGACAACTCTGGGGTGGGGACGTTTTCACTCAGGATACTAATAACGGGAAAATCACCTCGTCGACCAATTCTATCATCTCTTTCGCAACCCCCCGCTCGAGTAATTTCTCGTCGTCCAAAGCATTGCTGTTGTGCAGCTCAATGACACGCCGCTGCGCTTCCCGGCAGGTGCGCCGGTTTCTGTCGCTTTCTGTCATGTAGTTTGATCTATTTTCCTGCTGCTGTACGTCTGCTGCTGCTAGTGTGGCGGTATGTTCGCAGCCTGCATCACAAACTTCGCCCTCGCGGCAACCGGTGACATTATTTCCGCAGGCCTCGCAACTGCAATCGAATCTGAAATTCGAGCGGAAGAATTCTTGCCTTTGTTTCCTCGGCTCAAAGCACTGCTCGTAGTTGTACGAGATGCACAGCTCCTCCCCGGGTTGGACATCCCTAGTCGTGAAAACGCGCATCAGGTAGCAGGGCTGCTGCTCATCTGGTCGTCGTGTTTCTGCATGACAAACTTCAGGATCCTCTTCCACGTAGTGGTCTTCCAGGTCCACATTCCGAAGTTTCTCATGCGTGAAGTCCAAGTTCGCACTGCAGCTGTGTATGACAGTGCACAACTCCCCCTCCCCCTCATTTGTCATGCAAAACCCCAATTCCATTTCCAAGCGCTTCCCTGTGGCACTGTTTGCATGACAGATTTCGGAAGCCCAAACAGTACTATACGAGGCGCATGAATTTGTCATGCACAGGCTCCACGTGTGCTGGTGTTTGTATTGCTGTTCATGCAATACAAATGAGGGGGAGGGGGAGTTGTGCACTCTCATACTGTGGTTCAGTTTCCCACAAAGCGGGTACAATCCAACCGTCACTTTCGAGTTGTCGTTGTTACTCGCGTTGTTTGTGTTGCCGTGTTTGCTACAGAATATGTTTTTGCTCGTTGGCTGGTGTTGTTCTGCATGACAAGTTTCGTTTGATGTTGTTCCGTTGTTGTTGTTTTCTCCCAAGCCTAAAACCTGGTCGCTGTAGAAGGAAAACGCGTTGGAGAGGAAAATTCCGTAGGCGGATTTTTTGTCATGCGGATTTTCATTGGCGATGGCGCCATCGGATTTCTCATGCGGTTTCGCATCACCATCAGTATCACCAGCATCTTCTTCTGCGAACATGTCGTACATGCGTTTGACCTTTTCCGTATCCTGTGCAAAAGTATCGTACTCGTAGTATTCGCACTTATGCATTACAAATCTACATGTTAAGGTAAATCAGCATGACAAATTGATTTGTCATGCACATGCTGAGCTAATTTGTATTGCAATACTACGAGTACGATACTTTTGCACAGGATATTCCGCCGGGGTCAAACACTCCGGGAAATACTCGTCAGCCGTGTCGTTTTCGCACAGATTGCAGTTGAACCGGCGAGAAAGGTCCTTGTAGTAACTGCTTGCGCAGCTGCTGCTTGAGCTTGTTCCACCAGCTGTTGATATTATCTTCGTTCTCGTGCTGTCGACCAAGAGTTTCTGAAATTTCCCCTCGACTAAGGCTTCCTTTTCGTCATTATTTCTGTCGCTGTCCAGGTCTTTGAGTCCCTCGGGCGAGAACTCATGGCCGTACACGGTAATCACCGGAATTTCCTCAATAATGACCGTCCCTTTCGGGATAAACTTTGTTGTGACGCACCCGATACCGGCGTTGGGGAGGGGCTGGAGCCGGTAGCAGGAAGGTTTTTTATCTGGTGCGGGGAGGCTACTTGCGGGGTCGTCGTCGTTAGGCTTCATTTTAGAAGTAGGGCGTGAGGAAGGTATGCGTTTTTGCCAGTATTTCTACGTGGAAATGAAACGAAAAATGAAGCTAAACATGAAACAGAAGCTTGATACAGCAAGACCTAAGGACACCAAAATACTACACGCGTCTTTACATACCAGAACCTAACACCAGCGACCATTATTTCTGCCTGTGTGATCGGTTTAAAAACACTTTAATTTTCATCTTTCAAACTTCAGACACAACCTCAACGGGGCCGCACGCTCACATGCATAGCGCAGATCAGAAGATTTGTTCCGTCTGCAGATCACGGCCACCTGATCCAGGATCAAAGAAGCTGATGCTTGCCGTCGTATTGATGAACTTTCTGTTTGGGATCAGCAACAAAACTTACAATTTCATTCCACCACAGAACTACTGCTTCTGACCAGGCGAATAAACAAGGGATCCGACTGATCTTCCAGGGTTGTCAGAACAGTTTTTCGAGATTCTTGTGCTCATTTGAATTTGGTGCTCTAGCAAGAAGAGCTTCTTGCTGTGTGTGTTTCATCTTTTCTGGATTTTATTGACTTTTTCTTCAGAACATCGAGATCGCATTGTCTTTTGGAAAGCCTTGTTTCTGTGAAGCCTAGGCGTCGCGTAGAAAAACAAAAAGCGAGTGAGTACTGTTGTAGTCTTGTCAACGATTTTGATATTTCAACTTCAGTCCATTTTCCACGCCAACCGCTCGATCTTCTCGTCCTTTGGCGGACCCTTGCATCGCGTCATCCGGCCAGCTGCCTCGTCGAAGAAACCTGAAGTTTGTAATGCATGAGATGCACGAGTAGTTTCACTTATCATGATGAACAACATGCACAATTCGCATGACAAAAAGCACCTCTACAACCCATGCGCAAAGTACTATGAATTATACATACCCGCACACCGTATGCTCCCATCCGTCCTTGACCACTTCAAGCTCCCCTTCTCACACACAAAGCACTTCGGCAACACCCCTAACACCCTCCCCTCCGCTACCCGATCGATTAATTCCTGTTTTGGCCCCGACTTCGCGAGTTTGTTGGTCGCGAGCATAGCGCCTAGTTGCGCAACGGTCTTCTTTCGGATCTCTTCTTTCACGATTTTGATCGCCGCAAACTCCGCATCGGACAAAACGCCCTGGACCTCGTATCAAAATGAAAAATCCCGCCTCCCCACATCAAAGGCAGAAACTTCTGATGCTGGATTTGCGTACACAAATCAGATTTGTCTTGCAGTAGAGGACTGCAGGCATATAATGCCAACCCTGGGCAGCGAGGTTCTGACAGAGGGCAGCCCTAGCGTTACAAATGTCCAAAGTGTAGGCCCAACAGCATCACAAACCGCACGCATCACAAACCGGCGCAGCCTGTGGGGTTGCCTTCTTGCAAGACAGAGACGATTTGTGGTCACAAATCAGCATTGCAAATTTTCTGTGGCCCCCTCCTTTTCGATATGGGGAGGGGGGATTTTTCCTTACAATACCTCGATCAACTCAGCAAGGGATTGCTCCGCTGGTCGCTTCACTCCTCCCGCTGCTATCAAATGCAAAAGTGTCTGGGTCTGGAAGGTTGGAGCTTGTGATGCTAACTTTGGACTCTAAAAAAATCTGTATTGCACGATCAGCAAGAGGAGTCTAGTTCGCGGTACGCGGGGAGGGCATTTGTCATGCGGTATAGGCATCAGGAAGCGCTCTAAAAATCTTTGATGCTAGGTCATGCATTACAGACATCCTGTTCCTGGGTCATGCAAAATATGCATGACAAACCCGGCAACATTCCAGACCCAGACATATTTGCAGTTGATAGCTGCTGGTGGGTTTACTCCCCCTGCAGGAGCTGCGCCACTGCTACTCGCGCCGCCTTTCGCCGGACTGGGGATGTTTTCCAACTTCCCACCCGCCTTCAACAGTGCCCACATGTCCGTGATCTTTTTCGCGTCTTCCGGCTTGATATGAACTGCAAAAGTATCGTACTCGTATAAATGCATGACAAATTCCCTCAGCATGAGAAATGAAATTTGTAATGCGGATTTACCTTGAGAAAAAAGTTTGTAATGCATGATTGCAATACGAATACGATACTTTTGCACAGGATACTTGAGTGCTTGTAGCCCCTTGATGTCGTCGACGGCGCAAAGGTTGTTCTGAAACCACTTTTGTGCATCGCAAATATGTCGGGGTCTGGAAAGTTGGAACTTGTCATGCTAATTCTGGATAGTGCAAAAATCTGTGTTGCATGATTGCCAGAGGCTGTCCCCTTTTGACCAAACCAAGCTGAGAGGGAGTTTCTCATGCAGAGACAGAATCTGTCATGCCGGGTCATGTATGACAGACCTCACGTGTCATGGACAACCTGCATGACAAGTTTTCCAACCTTCCAGACCCAGACATATTTGCATTTGATAACTTTTGGCCCTTGAACTTTGGGAAGCAATCCCAGTGGTACCTGATGATTTTGAATGCATTTTTGCACAAGTAGTTGTCACGAGCATAGTAGTTTCATCTCATCATGTTCATGCGAATAAAATCCAGGTTGTGTGCATAAGAACAACCGACCATACTGGACATAATCATGCGCGGCAAATGATTAAATCATGTACAACTTGTGGACTTCTACCACGATCTACCATGGTCGACGTAAAGCTGTTTTGCAAGAAATGCAAGCGCGGGCGCGCGGGCTGTGGCAACGAGTGAAGCAGCGGGCGCGCGGTCGCGTTTGTTTTGATGCGGAGGCGATCACGTTCACGACCTCCTTGCGAGGCGAGTAAATTCCTCATGCTGCAGCCGCGCGAGGAGGAGAGTTTGTCATGCGCAGGGGCTTATCGTGACCAGGATCAAGAATATTCGTACCATTTCGTGCCCATCATGGCGTAATTCTTAACCCCGTCGTCCCCCGCTGGGATATCCTGGGAGTGGCCGATCCGGAGGTAGTCTTTGTCGATCTTGCCCTTGCAGTGCTTGCACCCGGCCCGGGCAGATTTGGCGTATTCCACCTCAAACTTGTGTTGGGACGACATTTTGTTGGTAAGGCTGTTTTGTCTGTACTAAATGTGTTTATTCGACGAGATGAAGGGAAACGCTAAAAGGAGTAGCTCTAGCTCTACTGATGAGTGGACTGGAAAAAGGTACTTTATTACGAGGGGAAGCTAGCTACGACAGAAGGTGAGTGTATCTCTAGAGAGGAATGTAAGAGAAAATCCTTGCTTCTTTCTATTTCGGTCGAACTAGTATGTGAGTACTGTTGCGCGGGGAATAACTTTTCGCGTTCTTTTTGGCTGCCGGTATAATCAAGGCGGCTAGTACTTTGGAAGCAAGCGAGCTTTGTCTTGAAAGTTCCATCTCCACTCTCTATCACGTTAAGCACCGTGGTAAAATAGTTTGTCCAGGACAGACACGACTGCAGCCGCAGCTGATCTACTTCTGTATCAACTAAGCAGCGTGTTGGTGTTTCAGATCTGCTCAAACAACATACAGTTTGAAGAACAGAAGGGCGATGTGCTTCTCACGAAGTTGAGTGCAGAAGCGATGCGTTTCACAGTTTTTCATTCTGAACATAAGCATGCAATCGGTGTTCTTCCTGTACCAGGACGAGCGTTGGAATCCGATACTCACAGCCCGCACCTATAGCATTTGAACTGATTATGAATGCAGCGGGGTACCTTGAAATTTTCATCGTAATGGACTGGTCTTTTGGTCCGTGTAAACGGCTTATAAATCAAGCGCTCAATTTGTGTTCTGTTCTCATCCATCGTTGTAGAGGATGCTGCAGCTTCCGCAGAAGCCGGTGCTGTAGCTTGCTTCGCACCAGAGAGGGGGCGGCCCTGATCCTCCCTCTCTTGCCCCTTGTTCCTTTGCGCCACCAGCGCGGCCCTCTTACAACCCGGTGTGACTTTATCAACTCCGACATTCTTGCCTTGCAGCATCAGCATGTCCCAGCTGGCGTCATTTCTCAGCATTTTCGACCGCCAAACTTTCATTAGCATCTTGTCTGCCGTCCACGCGCCGCAACTCCTGTCTGAAACGAATGAGGAATCTAACGACCAAAGCAGTAAGTCCGTATCGTCGCGTTTTTTTAGCAATTCACCCAATTCTTGTTGCTCCTTACCTCCTTCTTTCTTTTTCGCCTGTGATAGTGATTGATGGTGCTCCCTTCCTGCCAGAATTTCCTGCACGACCGCCAGCTGCTTCGTCTTCGGCTTGGTATTGTCCACTCTCTGCGGGTGGGCGGGCTGCATGGAACCCAGTTTTGGGAGTTTGGCCAGTTCGTCTTTCGTCAAGGGGATGTTCCGGGACGTCGCGAAGACGTACGGGACTTTTTTTGGCATGAGTGGAGTCGGTCTGATGACTAGATTTGGTTGCGCGTAGGGTATCGCGGCCCGGCGTAGAGTTGTGCAACATTCTACTTCTGGGGGAGAACTCGTCATGGTGTGCAGTTTTACTTGGGATAAAGATCAAGTACGACGAAGGTGATTGTAGCGCAAAGTCAAACCATAACCATAACCACAATACTCGCTGTAGAGCGATAAGCAGAAGAGACGAGAAGTTCGAATTTCATGTACTGCGTATGCGTAAAGCAAAAAAGTCAATTGCGTGGGTCGTGCGTATGCGCGCAAAATAAAACTTTGTCAAGTCTAGTCGGAGCTACGGGTTGCTTGTGCAGCTCTGAGCGCACAGACTATGCAGATCGAGGCTCTATTAACTCTAAGACCTGGCGAAGACGCTTCGTAATGGCACGAAGATTTTGATGTTGTGTATTTCTATTTGCAACAGAAACCGGATCCAATACAATACAATTTGCAATAGAAACAAGCACTGCTTCTATCTAGACCGAGTTGAACAATAAATGAAGTTTCTGTAGTGATGAAATCCGCTACCACGTAGTTGAAAAGGAGCGAGAGACCGACTGCTGACCGAATGTTTTTTTCAAGCGACCGCATTTCTGCAAAAAGATATACCTACGCACGGCGGAGATTGCAATTTCAGTCTCGAAATGTTATCAACAATAACAAAGCGGAGAACACGGAATCGGTCACTCGTATGCGGCGTTGCTGAAACTGCAGCAACATCTTGCATTTTTGCATGATTCTCGAGATGAAGTAAAAAATCCATGACCATGAAGCAGAACCAATGCTCACGGCTGTTAATAAATGCGCGTTCGCGACGGCGAAATTTGGTTGATAGCAGCGTAGCGAGAACCGAACGAGTGTCCGACAAAGCCCGCTATGACAGCAAACCGACTGCTGCTGTACCAGGATCATCTAGAAGTGGTGGTAACACTAGCACGGCATGATAAATTTCTGTTGAAAAACTTATAACTATTTAGAAACGATCCTCCTGTTATAAACATCTTCGACCTCTATTCGCCTTGTTTCCGGATCATACCCGTATAGGAAGACGTTTGAAACCTCATATGCATGTGCAAATATGTCTGGGTCTGGAAACTTGTAATGCTGAGTGGCGGTGGTTGAGCGTACCCCTGAGTGCAGCCAAGCATGACAAATTTTTAGGACGCTACTTCCTCATGCGTAGCACGCATCAGAAACTGCGTTTTTGCATGACAAAAGAGATCGGGCTTATTTTCTTGGTCATGCAATACAGATTTGACAGACGTGCAAGACACGCAATACAGGTTCCATTTTTATTCCAGACCCAGACATATTTGCCATGCGTACCTTAAACCCGTTCGCAACCACGTGGATGCGAAAGATGATTATCAAATGTAAAAATGTCTGGGTCTGGAAAAATGCAACTTGTAATGCGTATTTCAGAACACGGAAGTGTCTCTCATGCATACGCAGCAAAAGCTCCCACTTTTTGTCAGCAAAATAGGGGACTTGTCATGCGGATTCGGCATTGCGGAAGGTTCTCGAAACCTGTGATGCTACAGCTTCCATGCCAGACCTTCTGTGTCATGCAAAAACAGCATGACTCTTCCAGACCCAGACATTTTTACAGTTGATAATGATCACCGTGCTGTCATTCACCGTGGTATACAGTAGTGTCCTGGTCGGGGCAGATGCTTCAGAAGATGATGTTCCTGCTGTTGCTGTTGTTGCTTTCCCAGCGCTACTAAGATCTTTATCTCCCACGTCCCCGGGAGGTATTACTTGCCTCAGCGTGAAAGGAATAGACGTTTTCGCGGCTAATCTGATGTCCCAGAAGGTCAGCGCCCCTCCGTCCGGCGTGGATGTTGCTGTGTCGGCGTATTTTATCCTTGTTTGCGATTTGATCCCAAAGGCGGCGGTTCGTTCGACGAACGTCAACGGCTTCCGCTGCCCTTCGTCCGCAAATCTTTGCCAGAAAACCTCCAACGGTTTGTAGTTCTTGCTGTTCCAAGCCGCGGCGTTTTGATTTCTCAGAAAACTCGGAGGACTAGTGCTGGTTGTGCTCTTTCTCACGCTGCCATACCTGTTGGGGGAAGAGGAGGAAGAAGGAGTTGTCGCTGATGTGCTTGATGCTGGTGGTTGTTTCTCTGTACTCTTCCAGTCAAGTTCTCTGTAAACGATCGTGTTTAGGTTCTTACTTCTTGTTAAAATGAAGATGACTGACGGATTATCCGAAGCAAAAACGTCCCCACCCCATAGTCAAGTTGCTAAATCTGCAACACAAATGTTCAAGTTTTGGGAGTTGTACATGACAAGTTTCCATCTACAGTGTGTGTAGCTGGGGTTAGCAAGGGTAGCCGCATAAAAAAACCATTTTCTCAACCTGTTTACAGCATTACAAATGCCAAAACACAATTGGAACAAATGCCTCTCATGGAGATGCACATTACAAATGTTCCTGTCATTGCGCATTTGCATCACAACTCTGGTGTGGGGACGTTTTTCCACAGGATACGGATCGTTTTCGAAAAGTCCTTGCTGTTCTGCTGTTAAAAACGGGATTTGGTTCTCCATTTCCGTCCTGGATAGCCGGTTTCTGGTCGAAGATTTCTTCACCGCTTTCAGTAAAATGTCGTCTGGTTTTGGCGTTTATGCATTGCAAAAGTATCGCATCAGTAGAAAATTTGCAATACAAATTTTGTCAAGAAGAAAAGTGGAATTTGTAATGCTGTTTTACCTTAGGAAGAAGATTTGTCATGCATGTTTGCAATTAGTACGAGCGCGATACTTTTGCACAGGATACTAGCGGTGGTGAAATTGGTTCTTGCCTGCCGTCTGACTTCCTCGCCTCGCCCTCTTGCTGCGCTTCGGCGAACAAATCTTCGGAGACGGCGGAGTGAAACCTGAAAACCTGTATTTTTCCATCTTTAGCTCCATCGACTTTTTCTGCAGCGGATTCTCGTGCTCCTGTGGTTGAAGATGCTGACGCACCACCTCCTGCGGCTTGTTGTCTTGTCGCTCCTCCATCTCCTGCTGTTGTAGAGTCTGCGCTAGCCGTAGTAGACAGCACCGTAGTTCCCTCTCCCGCGTTGGTCGACACCGTCGCGACCGTCCCTGCTACCGCAAAATCCGGAACCACTTGCACTAATTCCGCTTCCTCCGCACTCCCCCTCCCGGCACTGCTCCGTAGCAGACTCTGCTTTTTCACCACCTGTCTTCTTGGAAGCAGCCATTTGGGGAGGCAGCCGCAGAGACTTCTGCTATTTGCACCGATAGGTGCCACCGAGTCGGGGCCGCCCCGGCGGCGGGAAGTCGCGACAACGACCGCGACCGAAGTGCCACCACCGGACATTTGATAAAATTTCTACTCGGGTAAATAAACTACGGGTGGTGCCGTGCAACTTCTTTACTAAGCTCAAGCTCTTTTACAATATCATTAAATAGCACGTCATGACTTCTCGTCGAGAGAAATGGCACAGAACAAGCACAATGGTGGTCGTGATGGGGGTAGCTAGGTCAAGGGGATAATTTCGGCGGGGTAGAGCTGTTTTGATGATATGCAAGCACTTACAATGTACATCATGAAATTGAGAATTACATGCAATCGCACGAATGTACTAGTCAAACACGAGTCTATCAAAGTGGACACAAATAAAGACCGACAGACTGTTCAGGATGTCGTGGCACCCTCTCTCTTGGGATGAATCGAATGGTTCAATCACAACATTATACATGTCCGAATTGTGGTTCAATCTCGCTCGTAATTTTTCAAAGCCATAATCGGAACAAAATCAAAACGCCTCTCTTAGTAGTCTCTCTTCGTACAAGCAGATTTATTTTTTGCCTATTAGGCAGAGACAGAGTGAGAGATCAAGGAGTCTGGCTATGAGACTCAGAACATCAGACTGATTGCATGATGAACACAGGAGCGCGCGGTGCCGCCAAAGTAAATGCGACCTGCCTGCCGCGCAAAAGCTGCTTCGCTGATTTTTCAAATAAAGTGAAATCACAAATGGAGGAGTTGATCGTAAAGGACATCAATTTTCGTATTTGACGCCATCAATCGTTTTCTTGCAGTGAGATCGACGAAGTCGACCTCATCTGCATCTTGGCTTCTCTTCCTCCGAGATGTATCCTCTTCCCGGATACTGATACTATCATGCGGAAATCATTACCGATAATTTTCGGTAGATAAAGCATGATAGATTGGTCTAGTATTAGGATCTTATATCTGTACGCTCCTCCTGATACGATGACCTGTTTTTCTCGTTTATCATAGTCGAACGATAAATCAAACACGTGCTGTCGTTATCGTCGCATACAGTACTATTTTTTGTCCTTGTTCTCAAATACTGTGCTCGAGCTTCGCTAGTTGTGCTTGTAGTACCGTGTCAAATACGATCAAGAGAAATAACTGTGAGGTAGTTTCTCTTTTCACGTTGCGGTGTTTTTAGATGGTGTTGTTTGTCGTTATCGATCCTGGTGGAAAAAATTATAGGACCTCCTGCAAGAATTATCGCCGCGACTGGGATGTACGTAGCAATCTTCAATTTTTCGCCTCATTTATTGAAAGGTTGTATACATCAGAAAGGGGGGGTGGTCGCTTTGTCTTTGGGATTTTCAAAATGCAAGCTGATTTTCATCAATGTTCAACAGAAGTTGACTTGTTGGGCTTGTGCCGCTGCTTCATTCGCTATGTTGTTATTTCTGTATTGGGGTATAAAAATAATCCCTTCACTCCATTGAGCGATTAGCGTTGTTACTACAGCATCAACCATTGATGAAAATAAATCTCGTCATACTAGGGCTCCGGCTGTGTGTCGTGGTCTAGCACACTAGTAGACTTGAATGCTGTACGAGTAGGAGAAAAGAGTATTTATCGACAGTTCATTATCATATTTCGTGGGTGTCCCTCGGTCTTCCATCTTCGTGAGGACCGAAGGAGAAAAGACGCGACTCCTATTTTGCGTCTCTTCTTGTTCTATCGGCCGCCCAAAGTGAATGATCAATCTTTGCTGAAGCAGTCCTCAACATCTAACTATCATTGATCGATAATTTCCAAGGCTTGACATGACATCATGACAAGCAGTGAATATTAAGGGTGCAGCACTATACTACAGATGCTTTATTCTCATATTTTTGGGATCAACATTTCGAGATTAAAATTGGGGGAAGGAAATAACAATAAAAAAAAGTTCGACTAATAAATTCATCTTCATAGTACTTGCATTCTTCTTTGGCGGTTGACATCGGGGGTTCTTCTTCGCCCTCTGATTTTCCTGTCGGATGACAGGTGTCTAGTAGCTGGAGGTGAAAAGTTTCGTATAATGAAGATAACTGAAATGAAAGTCAAGTACCAGTACGGTACTCAGCTTCATCTTCCGCTATTGTTACTACGTACGAAGGAAATGATCCTGTGCCAACAACAATCTTAATCTTGATTTTTCCCACGGTCGGAAAAAGAGAAGAGTGCATAATAATTGGCAACAAGAAAATAAGTCGTTATTTTTTTTTTTGACGAAGAACGTGACTGATAAATGTCTGTCACATTCTCCTTTTTGCGAAAAAGTTGAGACCTTCCTGCACGTGAAAAAGAGATCGCTTTCGCTTGTCGAGGAAAAGAAAATAAACTAAGTTTGAGGTAGCGTTTCAAAGTAAATCCGGCAAAAAAAACGAGCTGCGTTTATTCAAAGGGCGTACGGGTCACTACAGTTGAGGCGAAATAGCAAAGGCGTGATTTTCATTTTTTTTGAGGTCGTGTTCTGAGAAGTGGTAAAGCTCGTCGCTCGCATTATAGAGTTTGTTCTTCTTGCCACGACAGAGTTGTCAAAAGAACGGCGCTATCATACTGCAATAGCGTCGTACTTTTATTGTGTGGAGGTGCTGAAACATATCTGTTTTTGTCGTGAAATTATATCTCATGTCGTTGCCTAGGCCTACTCTCTGTAAATCATCAAGAAGTGACAACCAGAAGTAGACGTAGCAGTTTGTAGAAATTCGTTTTGATCCCTAGAAGATGTCTCACTCCCCTAAAGTGTCCCGCTTTTTTTTTCAACATCGATTTTTGTAAATTCTGGACACGTGGGCAAATTGCAGTGGAATTGAAGCGAGTTGTTAGTCCCTTCTGTGTAATGAAGTAGAGTTCTGAGCAGCGAGAAGAGTTTCATTCCTGCTTCAATTTGTTTTGCTGGCAAGTACAAGTTTTCGATATTGTCCAGAAAAGTTCTGGAAGGACCCCAGGAGTGGCATTAACAAGGGAAGAAGTAGAAGTAAAAGATCACACATGATTTTTGCCAAGCTTGTGATAAAATGGAGGTTATAGAAAATTTTTTGTCGAGATAAAACATAAAGTAGTTTTCAATACTGTAGTGTGCAATAATAAAATCAAGTTGAAGTTCCGTCTGATTTCATTCACTCCTCAATCGTATAGCTCGGGGATCTTGTTTTCCCGCGTAGCACCCGAAGTTCCACTCTTCCCGATATCTCCTCCCACCGTATCGTAGAAGACGCACACCGCCGTGATATTGTCCGTCGACCCCGCCGCGAGCGCCGCCTCAACTAACGCCTGGGAGGCGTTTTTGCAGGGATAGCCCGCTCCCGTCCCCTCGAACGTCGTGTTTACTTTTCCGTTATCAAATGCAAATATGTCTGGGTCCTCTGGAAGAGTGTAAGACTTATCATGTGGATTTTACGTGACCCATGACGCTTGTAATGCATAACCTCGCATCACAGATGTTTAAAGGGGTTGCTGATGCCTATTCCGCATGAGAAATTCCCTCTCGTCCATATAGCACAAACTGCACCCCTCTTGCTGGTCACGCATTACAGATTTTTTCAGAATGCAGAGACAGCATCACAAGATGCGACCTTCCAGACCCAGACGTATTTGCAATGCATACCCGTTTTCCTGCACCGATTCCAAAAACGTCTTCGTCGCGTATCAACTGCAAAAATGTCTGGGTCTGGAAACTTGTAATGCTAAAAATGAATGAATACGCACTGCAGTACGCAGCTATGCATGACAAATTTTTTGGCTGCCATGTCTTACGTATTCTATTGCGCATGGCAAACTGCGTTTTTGCATGACAGATAAGAGGGCTTTTTCGTGCCTATGCAACACAGGTTCTCGAGTCATGCCAGACAAGCATGACAAACTTCACTTGCATTATTCCAGACCCAGACATTTTTACATTTGATATCGCGAGTCGGGATGCGAAGTCCGCCCCTAACACGTCCTATGCATAGCAAATATGTCTGGGTCTGGAAACAGAAACTTGCGTTGCTGAGACTTGCATTGCAGACTGGCTGCTTGTACGGCGAAACAGCATGAGAAGTTTTCCTCAGCTTATTGCGGCTTCATTCGCGTTTAGCATTACAAACTGCCATCCAGCACGACAAAAAAACTGGCCAATTGTATTCATGAATTACAGATTTTCTTGCCCTTCAGATCTCGCATTACAAACACAGACCCAGACATATTTGCAATTCATATGTCCCACAAACCGTCCGACGCCAGGATGAACCCCATAAACTGCCGCTGCCGCTTGGTGACGTTCACCGTCGGATCACCGGACAGGCCGAACGGCTTCAGATCCTTCCCCCCAAACGCCCTGCTGTACTGGAGTTGCATCGGAGATTCCCCCAACAACTTCCGCTGCTGGAAGTCCCCACCACGGATGAACGGCTTGTGTTGGTGGTTATGTAAATATTCAACCGACCCCCCCGAGTTCTCAATCCTTGTGCGTTCTTATGAAAGTGCACAGCTCCCCCCCCCTTCGTTTGTATAGCATGAACGCAGGCAATACAGGCATCAGCAAGAGTGCCGGTTTTGCATGACAAATTTGCACTGGACTGTAGTTCTATTTGGGCTACCAGAACTTGTCATGCAAACAGTGCCAACAAGAGCAGGAGGCAAAGGGAGGAATCCTCCCTGTCATGCAAAATATCCAATCCTCAGGATCCTCAGGATTGGGTATTTTGCATGACAAATGAGAGGGAGGGGGAGTTGTGCACTTTCATAGTTCTTCCGGCGTGTCCGGCTTGTGGTCCGAGGTGATGAAATTCCCCTCCACGAGGTACTCGACTTTGCTGATCGGGATGGTGTCGACTCGGAACGAATCTTTCGCGGCAAATTTCGGGTCCAGCGCAGGGATTTTCCCGTTGTAACTCTTGTCGCTGATGTTCAAATTTTTCATCTGGTTGTTCAGCTCCGCGGCGTCGGAGGAAGTTGTCAAACTGTTAGAAGTGCCGTCTGTCATGTTTTGGTTTTCGTCGTTGTTACCTTTGCCGTTTTCCTTTCCCTCTCCGTCTTCCAAAACCGCTTTCTTCACCCCCAGTCCCTCTAACCGTTTCAAATTATCCTCATTGATATACATCAAACAGACCCGGGAATCGCCCAAGTGGCCGACGCACACGTAATCCTGAAATAGCAACAAGGTAACCGAAGTGCAACTCGCGTAGTGCTTCTCGTGGATTCCGGCTTGCTTCAGCAATTCCTCGTCCGATTTCCAATACATCTTTTTGAACGCTTTGGACAACAGTTTCAGCACCTGGTCCGGGTTTTGCTCGCAGTACTCCGGATTTGAAATGCAGTTTTGCTCCAGAAATTGGTACTCACTGGTCTGCTTCAAAAAAGGAACCACTAAATCCTTCACCGTGTCGGACGCGAAATGGCCGACGGTGCCGTCGAACACCCCCATGAAGAGCACATTCTCCAACTGCTCCGTCAAATTCGGACAGACGCAGAACCGGTCTTCTTGCGACTTCCGGCCGCCGATCACCGTGTGGAGACAAGTGGTGGCGGGGAAGTTGGGGAAACGTTTTTGAAAATTCACGGTGTTTTCCGTGATGCAGAAGGGTAACTGTGGAGACGATGTGGAGGTCGTCGTGGTGGTGGTCGTTGTCGTATCCTCCATGTTGAGGTCGTCCTCCATTTTCAACGACGCGGGCCCACCTTCGCTAGCTTTTGGGCCGCTCGTCTTGATGCTCGCTTTTATGGTAGTAGTTGCTGCTGCTTCCAGATTCACTGGAACAGATTCGTGCTGGGCCGCCATGGTCGTTCTTGTGGTCAGCTCCACCAAGTGATCGGTCGGATCCGGATTTGGAGTTGGGCTCGACGGCTTTCGATAGACTTCGTGTTGTTTCGTCGGCTCTTATGATCGTGCTGGCTTTCCTTGTGATTTTCCGCTTTTCGTAAGGTTTCGCCGCAGCTGCTGCGCCAAAAAAAGCTCTTTGTTTTTATACTCGTAGTTGATATTACCGATAAAAGGAAAATACAGCCTGCTAGCTTATTTTGCTTGTTCTCGTCTCATCTCGCTTAGGTAGTAGAGCTACGGAGGACGAGAATTTATGTCTTCGGCTGTCGGAGTCTTTTTATCAACTGCAAAACCGGTGACTGGTTTTCTGCTTTTTTCTATACTTTGTACGGAAATCTTCCCCTGGAGCCCGATGCTGATGGTACTGACAACTGGAAGTTGGAGATGGTGTTTGCTGCCCTCCTACTGCTGAGAACTCTCGCTTTGTAAAAACGGAAGGTGTTGGTGTAGTTGTTCTACTCGTTCTATTGTGAGGAAAAATCCCCCCTCCCCATACCAAACCGGGACACTTCTGAAAATTTGTGATGCAGATTTGAGACCACAAATCGTCGCCGTATTGCATGAAGGCAAGTCTACAGGCTCCGCCACATTCTACAGGCGGTTTGTCATGCTGTTGCTCCTACAGCGTAGACGTCTGCCATGCTAAGCGCCTAGGCCAAAACTTGTCTACTCAGGCCTGATATGGGCCTGCAGTCCTCGCCAGCAAGACAAATCTGATTTGTGACCTCAAATACAGCATCACAAATTTCGTTTTCGATATGGGGAGGGGGGATTTTTCCTTTCGATACGTTCTACTTGTTGAAGATGGCTTCTTGTTTTTCGTATTCCAGATTCTCCTTCTTCTTCTTTATGAACAGCGACGCACTGTTAGACCCAAACGTCATTCATATTTATGCGCCATGAACAAAGAACTTTGACTTTCTTTTTTTTTTATGTGTTTTTTTGGTTTTTGATTTGCTTTCAGACAAGGCCTGAAATCGTGGCGAAACTTAACTTCAAATCTGGCTACCAGAGTTCTGAATTCCTCTAATAGTACATGTACAAAAGCTACTAGATTTTTTTTTGGTAGGAAAATTTGATGATACTTGTGCTTTGCAGGCTAGGTACTACTTTAGGTGTACGGGCAGGCATGCGATGTTGAGGAAGAACTCAAGCAGCGAGTGTTAGGGTGAAATCTAAAAATATTTTTGTTCGACTTCGAGAAGCCAACGAATACTTACTAATCAGGAACCACGTGTGATGTTCATGCGACGTGAAACAACAGATCTGGAAAACTATGCACGATCTTGCGCAGGGTGAAACACAAATAGAAACAATACCACAGGGGAAGGATTCTACTTCTAGATCTAAAAACAAATTCGTATAGTGATCTTGCAGTTTCTAATACGCGAGATCATGAACAATTATCGAGCATAACAAGTCTTTTTTTCACTTCTAAGCAATACTAAAACATCAAATCGCTGCGGACGATCGTTTGCAAAAAGAGAAAAAAGGAAAATAAGTCGCTAAGAGCTTCAACATCGAGAGGAAAAATCAGATGCAACTAGAGCAGGTAGACCATTTTTGTGATCCTATGGAGTGCAGCTGCTGCTCCACGCGCAACCTACCACCAGAAGTAGAGCCTTACTCGAGTAGTTAGGATCTGAATAAATGAGCTTTTCGTGCTCGCATCAGTATCATTGCATGTTGCGAAAAAATCTGTCGAACGGAAAAGGAAAGAACGGATGATCTTGGATGAGCTTTATGTGTCAATATTTCTTGTCGCGTCGGGGCGTCACGGATCATGATTACATCCTAACGCTTCTTTGTTCCTAACAGGGTGAAGGAACGGGATTGAGGTAGAAATAACTTGGAATTTTTTGCATCTCGCAATTCGCAATTCGCAGTGCGCTAGGTCCTCGTCGATCAAGCAAAAAGTAAGTAAAACTATACTTAATTTACAGTTGCGTAGCAAAACCGTTCTCGTGGTTGTGTGGCAGCAAAAGATCAGACGAGTTTCAAAATGGAAATTCAAGACAGACACGTCTGGCACAAATAATTTGATGTCTTCATCGATGAGTTCAATTAATTTTTCAAGATTTCCTGCCCATCGTGGCAATTCCTGCCCTGGCGTTCACAATCTCCTCCTCCGTAATCCAAAGGTCATGACTGTTTGCTTCCGCTCCTGTAGCAGATGCAGATTTCAGCATCAAAATCTCCCCCGCAAGTTTCCGTACTTTCGGCGAGTACTTTTTAAACGCAAGCTGATTCAAGGCGGCTGCTGTTCCACCACTGCTGCCGTTATTATTATACACTTTCTGTACCAGGTCCCGCGCTTCCCTCTCGACCGATTCTGACACCCCGGAACTTTTCGTCAAGTAGTCAGTGTTTCTAGGATTCATTTCCGCGGAACGGCCACCATCCTTGTCGCCAAACAATTTCTTCATTCTTTCCTCCCTCTGGAAATACCAGACGAGGAACGAATACCGGTTCTTCTTGCTGTTCAGCACCGGATATCCTCTGCAAATATCTCTGGGTCCTCTGGAAAGTTGTGATGCAAATCTGTGAATGACAGGCACACGACTGCAGTACGCAGCTAAGCATGACAAGTTTTTAAGCTGCTACGTGTCTCATTTTCCGCATGACAAACTGCGTTTTTGCATGACAGGCAAGAGGCCCTGTTCCTGCTCGTGCAACACAGATTTCAGAGTCATGCCAGACAAGCGTGACAGACTCGCATCCTTCAAGACCCTGACATTTTTGCAGTGCATACCGGACAAACCTCGTGCTCGGTGAGATCAGCTCGGAAAATCGCGACTCGTCCCGCGATATCCTGTGCAAAAGTATCGTATTCGTATATATGCATTACAAATCTTTGTCTTAAGGCAAATCCGCATGGCAAATTTTATTTCTCATGCTGAGAAAATTTGTGATGCATTTATACGAGTACGATACTTTTGCAGTCCATATGCGATGGGGGCAACGCGGATGATTTTTTTGGTTTTTGATTTTCCACCAGCAGTTGCAGCACTATTAGTCGTAGTCTGTGGAAGTAGATGCAGTTTCAAGTCCCCACCGTCTTCCTCCACGGGCGGTCGCTCCGCGACCGCCTATGCAAGAAAAAAACTGTGTAAGTGTAAATTTGTGTTGCAGAACATGCAACAGAGTTACGCCTGTCATGCCAGACAGCCATGAAGTCCTCTTTTCAGGTGTGTTTTCCCTTACAAGCCACGCATGACAGGTTTTCTCTG